>JAEQML010047841.1:0-55742 GCA_016904865.1 Pissodes strobi | reverse complement strand
GTTTCTATTATATATATTATTTTTTAACAAAACCTAATCTTACACTAGTTTCTAAATAATACATTTCAATTTCTTGCACGTCAAAGTTCCTATAGTCATATAATTATCGGATACCGCGATTGATATACCTAGACGAACTTATTTTTTGTTTTTTAAACCTACTAAACTTGATTTTGTTTGTTTGAAAAAGTCTAAGAGCCGGTAATTATTGCATATTTACTTAATTAGTAGCAATTAATTAATATGAGACGTGCATGCTTCGTTAATGAACTCGGTGTTGATGACAAGACAAAGTCGTTGTTATAAAACGGTCTAGATATTTCACAGAGCAAAAATCCAATATATCCAGAAATATCTGGCGAGCTGTAGTTTATTTATTTAATATAATTATAAATAAGAATCAACAAACGGTGTGTTTATTTCAGGCGGAGTTTTAAAATGAACTGCGATAATCCTGAACCTTGGACTCTGAATATCCTGTTTTTATCAATCTTTTCTCTGAAATGTATGTTGTATTGTTTCCAATATTTTTTATAACAAATAAGATCCGTCAACTTTCAACATTTTAACACACATTAGCCAATTTTCACCTTCATTTACGACAAAAATAATTCATTAACAGGCTGTTCAATCTGAACAAATAATGTTTGTCTTTGGCGATAGCTGAAAACAGGGATTACTTAATTTGATAATACATAATATCGTTTGTCTAACGCGGAGTTTTCAGCTTTTACCAATCCTACCACGTTATAATTTTTTACTATTCACAGGATCCTTGAAAACGGCGTCCAGAATCGTGCTGGATAAATTGCATCGACTTGCATGCCTCTGCATCACCGGGGCCATAAGGACGGCACCCACAACGATCCTGGGTTCGCCTCCGTCGGTGGTCTGGGTGAGGCACGAGGCGGCTAGAGCGGCCATGAGATTGGCCGATGCAAGGATGTGGAGAGACAATGGCTCCTACCATGGCCACCACAGTCTATGGCGGGGCCGGTCTGGGGGCCTAACCATCCTGGGTATGCCAGGTGACGTGATGGGCCCTGAGATAGGATTCCACGAGGGGCTAAACCCTAAAACCTCTTCCCTACGAAAGAGGATTGGATGAAGGAAACGATGAGATCCTGGGATGAACTAGTCTGGTTTACAGACGGGGCCAGAATGGGAACACTGTCTGGGGCTGGTGCGTACTGGGAGGCCCTGAAATGTTGAAATCAAATCTTTTATGTGGACGGGGCTGATGTTTTTGGCATTAAAAGTAGTGGCAGTTCTTAAATAGCACAGCACCATAAAAAAATCATTTCGACTCGTTCGTCCATAAAATACACCATTTCCGCATCAAGCACGTCAAATGTTAAATGATTTAAAAGATACAAGTTTTATTGAAGATTTTACAGAAAAGAGCAAAAAATAAGTATTTGCGTTATTGCAAAAAGGAAATAGATAGGTTTACACTACAATAGTGGTTTAGTTTAGGCTTGAGATTCTTTTTCATCACTTACGATTATTGTCTAATTTTTCTGCCAAATTTTGCAAAAACCAGCTTTTTAGTAACGTTGATGTTTTTTGGGTGATATCAACGTTAATCTTTTTGATCAAGATAGTGCTGATGTAAATAAATATCTTTCCACAATGTTCTCGCATGGATTTGTTTCGCTGTAGCGGGATATTTAAAAGATCAATCGACTTACCTGTAAGGAAGATCGATCGGAATTATCCGAGCATCTCCGCCATCCCTCATTACACTTTGTAGTATACAACTTTTTCCCAATCGGTACAATTTTTAAAGAAGTTATCTAAAAACATGGTGATTCAGCCGACCCTGGCTAGCCGCTCGAGCTCATGCATCGCCTTGATGCGTCATTACAATTTTGGTTCGTGAGATTTTTGATTACATTGCATTTGGGGTGATAGGGAGAAGGTAAAGACTGGGTGGGTTTGTAATGAGGGATGGCGGAGATGCTCGGATAATTCCGATCGATCTTCCTTACAGGTAAGTCGATTGATCTTTTAATTATCCTTCGCATCTCCGCCATCCCTCATTACACTTTGTAGATGTTTAAAGTATTTGCGATGTAATCTACATTAACTGAAAACTGCGAGTTGTCTGTAGTCCTAGATTTGTAAGGCCCTTTTTATAAACTAAAATTCAAATTTATAACCATTAGATTTAATAACACACATCATGAAGGTACATATATCATGTTTAACGCTTAACTGATATTAACCTTTAACTTATTTTTAATACTATACCAATATTCTTATGTAATATGATAACAAGTTGGTAAGTAAGTTATAATTGTAGCTTAATATTTATATGATTCCTTAGAGTTTATGGTTCAATAAACAAGATGCCAATCCAGTGTGATTACCCACGCCAAGTTTTTTATAGAATTTCGAGAATACTTTTGATTTTCCTGTCGAGCCAGCTGTCTTCTGAATGGTTTGTAATGTAACTCCCATTCTTTGAGCTGCTGAAGTTGCTCCGTGTCGCGTGCTGTGTGCCCCAAAGATTTCCGTGTTTATACTGCTGGCTTTTAGTATTAACTTGACCCATCTGCTAATGGTTTGACTGTTGTCTGGGTGATAGGGCTTTTTGTGAGTGAGTATTACATTTTGTTTGGTTTTGCTACTTGTGGTATCGATTGCATCTGCAAATGCAACGATCTATTAGCATATTTACAGTATCTGTGAATGCCGTAATTTCTGTTTTTGAACAAAAAAAATAGGTATGTTCACTAGCTGCAACTGCAATTGCAGACAGTGGAGAGTACGATCGATTGTATCTGCTAATACAACGAACTATTCACCTTTTATTGACTGGTAGCACCCTTTTTCCTTTTATGCGTTCTATGTAAGTCTCTAATAGTGTGACTATACATAGTTCAGGTTGATTAATAAAATAAGGTAATATCAAACTAGGTTGAAGCCTGTTCAAGCCACTTGCTTTTATTTTATCCGGGAATCTGATTTCAATTATGTATTCATATTTAAAAATATTGTCTATTTTTACTTCCGGGTTGTCCGTGATTTGTGTGCCGTTATTAGTATTAAGAGTGTTACTAGCTTTAAAGTTAGATTTGTAGATTTAAGAATTCGTGAGGGTACATGCTCTTTAAGCGCTGTAGAACTGGGTAGGAATCCCAAGTAATTGAGTATTTTGATTTTGGGGGTCTTATGTTAAATGTTCTATTGAGAAAACTTTTTATAACCGCTTCGTCTTTTGTTTGAGTAGGACGACTCCGAAGACAATTGAATATTTAGGAGCTCAAGAATAAGTTTACGGTTTTATTATATATTTGTTGGCGCTTAGAAAAACAGAAATTCCCCTATTTATTGTAAGTATTTCCGTATTGTTTGAGGGCGCTATCTGTCAATGAAGAAATAATCACTTTTATCGCTTCATTAGGTACGCTTTGTTATAGAATAGCTCTCCAGACAATGAGGATGTTTCATCAATTTTTTGTTTTTTTTTTTATTTTTTTTTTATTATTACTGCTGATTTCGATAGCCCATGAAAAATAAGTAAACATATGTTTTTTCTTTTTTCCCTAAGCCGAAAAATGAGGCAGATACAACGCCTTGAGATGTGCTTACGACGTCATAATACACATGAATTGTTACGTCACACCATGCATGGTATATCTATATATACAAAACTAAAAACTGGTATAACTCTTGTAATATTCATCTTTAGCGGAAATAAAAAAAATACGTATCGATTTTTTTTTTTATTTATTTTTTATTTTATTTTTTTTAATGTTTTTTTTTTTTTACGGTTCTATAGTTTGCAATAAAAAATAATCAGTTTAATTTCTCAGGAAACTTCGTAATTTCCCTACAGCCAGAGAAATTTTCTTCCACAATGGTTGTTTCTCTCCGCAAGGAGATGTGAGTAAGTATTTTTCAGGGTAAAGATAATAGACTGTTCTGCCAGTAGGTCCCTTTTCTCTTGTATAAACCCGAAAAGTGAGCATGGTTGAGGGGGAATAACTACGCTTTTTTATATAAAACCTAAATCTTGAAATGTTTATGTAATTTTATTTATACTTTTAAGCAATTCTCTTTTGAATTACCAATAACTAGCCAATTGTCTAAGAAGAGTACAGTTTTTATACCCTTTAATTTTACATATGGTTTCAGTTTTGTGAAAAGATATGGAGCTGTACATAAACCAAATGAAACACAATTAAATTGGTATAGTACGTTGCAAAAAACGAATCTTAACAACTTTTTTTGACTACTGTGCATAGGGATAAGGAAACATGCATCTTTAAAAGATCAGTTTTCCCCAAGAATGCGTATTTTGAATTTAAATTTTTTGCCGTCATATGTAATCTTCTACTTTGCTAACCGGAGTGGTGTCCTATTGAAAGGGATTTTATAATCCTGTACCCACTCTATTATTGAACTGTTTACCTTTTTTCTCTGCTAATTTTGAACGTATAATTCTAGTTCAGACGGTTGGCTAATTAAATTATTGAAAGGGAGGGCTAAGGCACTAATCCCACGGACTATAGTTGTTTCTATAATTGATACAGTAGTTGTCTTGGCAGGATTTAGTACTCTCTTCGAGATTTAATTTTGATGGTGTGAGGACATTGCAGTTGGCAGCTGGTGGATACTTCTCTATCATACTGTTGGTTTTGCTACTGATGATATCGATTGCATCTGCAAATGCAACGATCTGTTAGCCTATTTACAGCATCTGCAAATGCTGCAATTTCTGTTTTTGAACAGAAAAATAGGTTCATGAATATGTTCACTATCTGCAACTGCAATTGCAGACAGTGGGTACGATCGATTGTATCTGCTAATACAACGAACTATTCACCTTTTTGCTTGCTGCTTAACCCTGGTTATGCTTTCGACTGCATCTGCAAATGCAACGATTTTTTAGCATATTTACAGTATCTGCAAATACTGTAATTTCTGTTTTGAATAGAAACCAAGAGTGTAATAATTCGCTACCTCCAATGCAATGATTTTATGTAAGAGGGTTGCAATAGTATGGTGGTTATTTGTTTTTGTATCTGCAAATACATAGCACTATACCGTTTTATTTTTGTCAGTACATATATCCTTTACATCGGCAAATGTAGGGATATAGTGTGCCTCTATCTACTTTTACATAATATACCTACTGGGGTGGAGGCTGTTGGGGGCCCTTCACATCTGCAAATGTGAAGGCCAATTTTAGTTAAAGTTATTCGCATCTGCAAATGCGAATTTGTAAATAGGTATTATTATTAGTTATTAACATCTCCTGCAAGCAATGTTTACTCCAATTTTTTCCCTCACCGGACGGCTCATGTCAACACGAATTGTTTAAAAATAATGCGTTCCGGTATTACATTGCTTCGACAAAGCCGAACGATAACATTCCGCCTTTTTCCCTTAATTTTGGGTTAGTTTTGGTTAGCACTTTTAGTTCTTGTTGATTGAGCCTCCGTTGCGAGCAAAGCCAACGGAGGGCCATGCAAGCTATAATAATACCCAACTTGGGATTTAGTCGCTCGTAAATTATGCGTCAGCTTGCCTTTGTGGCTAGTTTTTAGAGGTTAATTTCGTGAGAAAAGGACACTCTTCGACTTACTCAAAATTTTAATTTTTTATTTTATTTTTATTTTTTTTGAAAAGTATTTGTTAATACAGTAATAGCAATAATTACAATATACCTAGTCCTTATTCCTCTAGACAGTGTTTTTGAACACTGGTATTGAGGATAATTGCATTTTAGTAATAATAGCAGTATGATTTCCTATAAACTCTCTAGTATTGTGGCTATGAATATCCTTTGAAAATATTATGATAATGTTTTAATTTTGAGTTTTATTTATTATCCTGTAAATAAGTTTATTCTGTTCAAATTTTAATACCTTATGTAATTGCCATACTCTTAAATTTTCATATAGATCTGCAGTATGAGTCAGTGGATCATAATTAAATATAACTTTGTTTTTTGTTTTACAATATTTGCATCGAATCGAATTGTAGTTTATAGTCCCACATGTGCCAAATATCGAAAAACGAATGATACGAAGGCATTATAACCATTTGTTTCTATTTTTATATTCCTTTATATGGTATAAACGTTTTATTCTATGTAAAACATTAATAAATGTGCCGGTATATATTTCCTCCTTTTGATTGTGTTATGTAAACACTTTTTGTGATTGAATAGTATATTTCTTTGGTAGGATGTACGATTAGACGAGATTACTAGAGAACGGTTCGAATAGCTCGTATCGTTAACTGTTGCTTATTACTTATATTCATTTCGATATAATATATTTCAATTCCGAATATATTGTTTGATTCTGTATAATTGTGCAAAGACGACAAATAAATGTAACAATGTTTTGTCATGCCCTCGTATATAAATAACAGTTTGTTAGTATAATTCAAATCGCAGTGAGCACATTTAATTTTTGTTTACTGCTTCATTCGCATTTTTGACTGTAACCCGTTCGCACTCTATTTTATTCTAATAAGTATAGTTATTTTTAGAAGTTTGAGAGTATTTTCCATTTCAATTTTATTAAGTAAAAAAAAATAAGGGTTACAAGTGTCATATTTATTCATAATACTCAGTTTAGTATTATACACATTTAGTTTGCTTTTATACAAGAGATTCTGTTTTTATATATTTAAGATAACCAGGTATTTATGTATATTTGAAATTTTGGCATATAATCTTATATGGACTCACCCCCTGATTCGCTTCTCCCGATGCATATTGCCCCCTTTTTTCGCCTCCTTTGCGAGCAAGACGTATCACTAACACTTCACTATACTAGAAATACGATTTCTAGGCATTTTTCTTCTTAAAAGCAAAAGAAAGAACCGATTTACGGATTCTTGCTTGTCACCGACCGGTACAAAATTGTAATGACGCATCAAGGCGATGCATGAGCTCGAGCGGCTAGCCAGGGTCGGCTGAATCACCATGTTTTTAGATAACTTCTTTAAAAATTGTACCGATTGGGAAAAAGTTGTATACTACAAAGTGTAATGAGGGATGGCGGAGATGCGAAGGATAATACAAGGGAGGAAAGGGGAATCTGGCTTGACCATTTTTTTTTTTAGGAAATAAGAACAGATCAATACCAAGGCAAGTAGATACCTAACATGATATAACTGATCGCTTGCCTCTTATGCTCCATATCTCAGATGACCCCATTTTTAATTCTACACCGTCTAATTATTCTCAAAAAATATCTAAATGTATTGATGTGAATAAATTAAACCATTTAGCATCTGATGTAAACTGGGCACACACCTTGTGCTTTAATCAGCCAGAGGAAGCCACTGACTATTTTTACAAGCTTTTATTTACTTTCACCTGTGGGTCTGTCTGTCTGTAATCAAGTCTTGCAAGCTGAATTAGACCTACTTCTAAATAATGTCCGATTGATTTGAAATTTGGTACACGTTTATAGTTCCGATGACAATATAATACTCTAATGATGTTAAATTTACCCCTCCCCCCTTTCAAGGGTAGAGGAGGGGGGGGGGGGGCATACTTTAAGTAGGTATGTCCGATTTCGTTTAAAATTGGTACATGGAAGTTTTTGGGGACAAGGAATATGAACTTTTTATCAGATTTTGAAAATTCAAAATGGTGGATTGAACAAGGCCGATTTTGGGTCAAATGTTGCAAGTCAATTTTAGCTGAATTCTACATATCCAATTGGCTTCAAATTTGGTATGAGTTTGTAGTTCAAATGAAAATATAAAACTATGGTGTGGCTCACATTCCGTCCCTTCTCTTCAAGGCTAGTGGTGGGGGCTCAACTTAAAGTATGACCGATTTCGTTTAAAATTGATATATAAGGTTTTTTTTGAGACGAGGATTACGAATTTTTTTATCAGAATTTGAAAATTTAAAATGGCGCATTCAAAATGGCCGATTTTAAGATATGTGTGTCTGCCTGTCTGTCTGTAATCAAATCTTGCAAGCTGAATTAGAACTACTTCTAAATATCCGATTTATTTCAGATTATCCCTCTACATTTTGCTATGCCATAATACTAAAAAGTAAAAAATAAATAAAAGTAAAAAAAAAATTAAAAACAAGCTTTTATTTAAATGCACTAAAAAGAAGAAAATAAAATTTGAAGTAAATCAAACCCATTATTTTGTTACATTAAACATTTTTATATGATATAAAAGCTTGTCGCGAGAATAGGTTTATCTTGACAAGTAATTCTAAGTAGAAATATGTGTGTTTTATAAAAGAAATTTAAACAGGAAAATCCCGCGACAAGCTTTTATCATATAAAAATGTTTAATGTAACAAAATAATGGGTTTGATTTACTAATTTTATTTTCTTCTTTTTAGTGCATTTAAATAAAAGCTTGTTTTTATTTTTTTTTTTACTTTTATTTATTTAGAGTAAATTTAGGGCAATAATAGAAAAGTTCGAATCTATAAAGAATTTAGTAAATAAATATAGCAAGCTTAAACCATGGATGGAATAGTCAAATGTATAAAAGCTAGGTAAACTAAAAAAAGCCCTTAAAGTAAATTCGACTCCCACTAAAATATTAGAATATAAGGAATACAGAAACCACCTTCATAAAATCATAAAATGTACAAAGAATAGACTATTATAAATGTAGATTTAATCGTAAATCGAATGACATAAAAAAAATTATAATTTAGTTAAAGAGGCAACAAATGAGCAGCAAGCAAAGGGCACTATAACTTGCATAATAGATAGAAATAATGGCAAGATCTTTGAAGGGAAGGAAATTGCTGCTTTTGCAACTGAAAAAATTAAAGACTCAACAGATCCTGTTCGATTTGCACACAACGCTTTTTTTTAATGTTCTTAAAGCCGACAGATAGTAATGAAATTATAGAACATATAAAGAGTTTTAAAAAGTGGTTGCTCTCCAGGATTAGACAAGTTATCACTAAAATAATTAAACAATTACATTTATGTCTCTTAGATCCTCTGGTTCATATAATTAATTCGATTTTTAAAATAGGAACAGTTCCTATATAATTCAAAACCTCTGTTTTAACACAAATATATAAAGCTGGAGGCAAAGAACATATAGGTAGCTATAGACCAATACCAATACTTTGCTAGCTATGCGCTAGTGTCGAGGATAATGTTTCACTTAAATAATGGTGGCAGATGTATCGCTTTGTTTTTGGATTTAGCGAAGGCATTTGACACGGTATCACATCCTATGCTACTTCAAGTTTTGGAGATGCATGGAGTTAGAGGTACTGTGTTGGATGTTTTTGCTGACTATCTGATGGCGCATATGATTCCGTTTGTCAAGGTTGCAGAAGTTCTAAGCGAACCGAAAGTAGTTGAACATGGTGTTCCAGAGGGTAAAGTGCTTGGACCCATCTTTTTTGATGTATAATTAAATTACCTCTGCAGACCTGAGATTGATGGGAAGCTGATTGCATATGCTTATGACATCGTGGTGGTTTTCCATGCGAGAACATGGGAATTGGCAAGGTCGAAATTGATTAGTAGTAGATTTGCTGGTATCAAAACCTTTTTAGATACATATAAATCTCAACTATATTGCTTTTTCTATAACAATGGTTAATAGCGCAAGATTTAGTCAGATTAGGCTTGACAATATAGATGAACCATTAAGGAGGTAACTCATATTAAATATTTGGAGATTGTTGTTGATAGGCACGCTAAAGTGGGACCAACATGTGTTTTACTGCAATAAAAGGATTAGATTCCTTATTCAGAAATTTTATATTATGCGTAACATCTTGAGCAAAAAGTTAATACTTATAAAGCACTTGTGGAGCCCCTTCTGAGATATGGCATAATTGTGTGGGGGTGGAACGTATAGTTCAAATCTAAGTCAGTTAGAAGTAGTTGATAACTACATTGATTATTACGAATCACCTCTATACGTTGCCCCTACCGCATCAGAGGGCTTCAGAGTTGCGCATGCATCACATGGTCCTCCGCTCGCTTCGCTCGCTGCGGGGGCGCAACCAACAGAATCTAACCAAAACCAACCCAAGGCACCCGCAAAATGAAGAAAAAACTTTTTACACATAATATTAAAAATAAAAAAAAAAATTCTTGCCACTCGAATCGAACCCGGGCCGCCGTATTACAGACTCAGCATCCAACCACTGAACTACGGATCAGTTGACATATATGGCGTTTGTCAACAATGTAATGCGCGCGCAACTCTCAAGCCCTCTGATGCGGTATGAGCAACGTATTCTTCAACTCTATTCTCTTGAAATAAATGAAATTAAAATTTTATGTATCCTTGCAGTGTGCAGTTTTGTACATGGAAATCAGCAATTAAAAACAAATATTGTGTCTCATAATTATTACATAACTCGATCAAACACTAGCATGAGGTGCATAAGAATACCGCTTCAGGCCTGGTGAGGGTGGTCTGCAAAATACCTCAGTTTTATTCCCCTGCGTTTTTGTAGAACTGTTATTTTTTGGTTTTTAGATATTTCTTTAGTATAGAAACCAGAGTCTATAAGAAACTATAGCCATTGTAAGTTTTTAAATTGTCTCCCTGCATATAAATCTCATTTACGCTAGAACATTCGCAATCCACGATCTGATGTAACAATTTTGTGTATTAAAATTTTCAAAAGATGTAAAACACATTTTAAATGATATAAAATATATTTTGATAATAATAATAATAATGGGTTTGATTTACTTCAAATTTTATTTTCTTCTTTTAGTGCATCTAAATAAAAGCTTGTTTTTAAAAATTTGCTTTTTACTTTTATTTATCGATAGATGTCAGATAAAAATTCCTAAAATTTTGAGGCCAAATATTTTTCTAGATTTAAAATTAAAATTGAAAATTTTATAACAAAGTTAAAATTTAAATTTAATCATTTCATGGAGGCTTAATAAACAGATCTATAGAATCGAATAAAATGCTGGTCAGTTGAAACCTGGTTTTCGCATTTTTTTTTTGTTTGTTCAATTTAGGGGAACTTGGCAAACAGCCTCGTTGTGTTTTTTTTTTGATAAAGCAAATTTTTTGTTATATTATTATAAACATCAATAAAAATTGACCATCGATCGAATTAATATTTTGCCAATCATGTTTTAGGTAAAATTCGGAATACTGAACTTTATAAGAATCATTCCGAGATATCCTCGTTGCCTATATAATGTGAAATTTGTTTCGAAATTTCAAAAGCAATTTCAAACGTTGCGATATATTTTTAAACGACCTTTATCCCATATAACTATATATTTTACCGAGATGTTGACTCACCTCACAAAAACATCAATTAGAATCAAGGCATTTTCCAAGTTTTGATAGGCAGACGCACTTTGATCAGTAATCTTATTTTATTTGGAAGTAAATTAATTTCGGTGAAAAATCGATTACCTTTCACCTTGCGAATTTATCTATAGCAAACCATTGTACGGTGTTTTTAATTCGAATGGATGAGATAATACAAAATTACCCCAGAAATACACTTAAAAAAAGCTTTACCCCCTACTTATTTTGTTAAATATGCCACATGTAATGCTACAATTTTAATGGTGGGGAAAGGCAAGTTCATATATAAATAAAGCTCTCTTCCAGTCGTTTTGTTATATTCAAGTGATTACTACTGTCTTTCGAGTAACCTATTTTGAGGGTTTACATCGTTGTACTACAAAACCTTTTAGGCTGGCTAGTTCAGCAGCCAATAAACTTATCCCAAAATATCATCGAGTAAACTGTTTCGTATCCAAATCGGATAAAATATATCTGAAATTCATTTTTGGATTTTATTCTATGTACCATAAGAGTTACACTTAAAGTATTTTAGAAATTAGTGTTTACTGTATTTTTTTGTGAAAGGAGATATAGTCGAGATGCCTGATCTTGTAGGAGATAATGTATCAAAAACGTAAGTAATTTCTACTTGATTAATATAACCCCTGTGTCTATTTCGGTAGGTGGAAGAAAATATCACCGAAAAGAAAATACCGTAAGAAAAAAAATCACTGCAAAGACTCACCGCAAAAGGGTATCGCATTGGTTAACACCGGTTGGTTCGGTCTAGCTAAATAATATTACAAAGCAATTTGGTTGACAGAAAGTACAAAAAGTTAACCTAGTATTTACAGCAGAAGTTAAGTTAAAATATAAAAAACAGGTGGTAATTATTCCATGTCCATATAATTCAATCATACAGGATATAGTTTTGGGACGATATATTTTCCAGTGATACTTTTTCAGTAATATTATATGTTATTTTTTTCTTATATTCAATTGTTCCTATTTCTAAAAAAGTCTTAGTTCATTTTGGATAACGTTTGAATTTTTTTGATTGTTATGTTTGGACGTTTAAGATTTGTCATAATATTTAAACGAGTTTTGTGGATATGATAGCAATTTAGTCAATTAGAAATGAGCAGAAAACTCGGCATCTAAATTACAACTTCACATTGCGTTTAGAACTCATCCTAATGTATTCCTTTGATAATATATTAACTATACAATTTGCCAAATATTTGTTGACCTGATAAAAATTTAAAATTTTGAATTAGCACGAAAGAAATGTGTTACATTTTGTGCTAAAACTTTAATGATTTAGAAACACGTCTAGGGATCTAGTTCTTTGATCTTGTTGTATACTTAGTTTTGAATTTAATATAATAGTGGGGGATTGGGAGGTTTAGTATTAGTCATATAATAATTTTGTTTTTATTTTATATATCCCTTGGCCTTTGGAATGAAAATACTTGAGAGTTTATCGAGTAACATAGGAAAAAAAACCATGCGAAACGAGGAAATACATGAAATCATAGAAATAAAAAATGTAAATGCCAAATCAAAACTGACACAAAGCAACTTAGCAGAATATATTATTATAATAAATAACACCCGTGTTCGGCAAGTACCTGTCAGCACAAATACGAGATGATAGATCATCCAGATTTGGCGTCATGCGCGTGAGCAGCAAATTGCTGCAATGACCGAAATGTTCAAATTGTTCAAATGTGTTTTTCTTGGGTCAAAACTGTAAAATTTAACACATAAATGTATTAATATTTAATGTTTTTTGTCTTTCTTTGTTTTCATGTTTTTTTCTAAATTACTTTGTCTTTAACCATTTACATGTTTCATGGTTATGACAATTTAGCTTTGATAACGATGATGAAGACAATGGTTTTAGTTAAAAAAGTAGTTTTATTCGACGGTGCCTTGTTATTTTTTAACAATCGCTATGATCCTCGTAATGTTTTACTTTCACATTATATGTCATTCGTATAGTTTATACGGGAAATCAAAATACATCAAACCCTTTGTCATCTTTTGCGTCTAAAAACGATAGCGAACGGTAATGACTTGGACAAAAATATAAAAGAGGCGCCTGCCGAACAGAGCTATTTTAAAGTAGAGATAAACAACTAGGAGCAAAACCAAAAAATATCACACACTTCTAAAAAGATCAATTGTACATTTCCGCTCGTTTTTACACAGCCCTTAAAACCCTATTTTATTATTTAATAAGATTTTAACATAGATCTACTAAAGTAAGTGGGTTGTTCGTAGGCATACAATTTTTGAAGTGAAGACTTCTTTAGACGCGTTCACTATACGTTTTTCTGAGTAGTGAATGAAACTGAGCCGTCATGTAACGCCTCAAGCTCGGCTATGTAACGGTCATTTGGGTAAAGTCGGTAAGCGAGAGAGAGAAATACTCAGGCGCGTTCAGCACAATTTTTCCTGGGTAGTGAATGAAACTGAGTCGTCAGGTAACGCGTCGGGCTTGGCTACGTAACGCTCATTCGGGTATTTTTTACGTTAAACATTTTTTCTCGAAAACGACTGCGAGTGAAATATTGAGGTTTGGCACGTTTTTAGGCAACAACCGACGGTCTTTTGTTTTTGCGGATCCGATTTTTCCGTTTCTTAGTTACTACTTCACGTGTGCGATTTTTCAAAGTTTTGCTTTGATACACGAGAAGTGTCGAAAAAATTAACTAATTTTGATGAAAATGTCTGAACACTTTTCTTTTGATAGTCTTCCGAACCCTACTGAAATTTGCGAGAATCGGAAGATGGCCTTTTTTTCGACGTGTATATTTTTGAAAAAAATCAATCGAACTTCACCTGTGCGAATTTTCAAAGTTTTGCTTTGATACACGATAAGTGTCAAAAAAATGAACTAATTTTGATGAAAGTTTCTGGGCACTTTCCTTTTGAGAGTCTTGCGAACCCTACTGAAATTTGCGAGAATCGGAAGATGGCCTTTTTTTCGACGTGTATATTTTTGAAAAAAATCAATCGATTTATTTATTTTCAATAGGAAACCCTAATACAAACATTATTAAAATATCAATAAAGTAAAAATAACAAGAAAAATTAAGTCTAAATCTAAAATTTAACAACCTTCACTAAATCACATTCAGCAACTGCATCTACATCAATAAATCATAGAAATATTAAAATACCATATAATATAATCATTGAGCCGTTTTTTAAATACATTTAGGGAATCGGAGTTTTTAACAAGAGTAGGTAGTTTGTTGTAATCAACTATTCCTAAAAAAAAAACATTTTGTTCGTGCTTGAAAGGTTGTACCTTGGAACATGGAAACTATAAGCAATTTTTCGCGAGGTTAATCTAACATAAACGGTTTAGGTTTTGAGCATAATCTAACGTTTTCGCGACATAACCTAAAGTAGGGGAAATGTTGATGACGTCATCGTTAGGTTAGCCAAGCATAATCTGGTCTGGAGCAGGTTTTGCTTGGGTTATGTCATTTGCATCAGACAAAAAGTAACGTTTTCGCCAACAAAACCTAAGTAACTCCAGTGTATCATACATTTATGTTGGTGGGGATAGGTATATGACGTATAAAGGTTAATTCATCATAAATTAGCATAATCTAAACCCAATACGCGAAAAATCCCTTTATATGATTTGTATAATTTCTAGTTAAGTCTTTATGTATGTACATTGTACATCATACCTAAATGCAATACATTCTTCATGATATGGTGGAAGAAGATTATTCAAGCCATTGTAGAGTGTTTAACAAGCTGGATTTCCATGTGCCCATTGCATCTAAGAATAATTCCCATTCCTCCTCTTCTGCAGTGTGCTGCTACAAAAATAATCAAAATGTGGTATATTCTGGAGAAGAAATAAACTTTGTTTGATACTTTTACATAAATATACTGGATATGTCATTGAATGATAAAGTATCATCAATCATAAAACCCAGATACTTAAATTTGTTTAACAAATTCAATTTTTTCATTATTAATATACAAATTTAATGAATTAATATTTATTTGATGACTATGTTTATAAGGCGTTGCAATTGCCATCACTTTCGATTTGGCTGAGTTAAGTTTCATTTTATTCGTGTTGAAGTAAGTATAGAAAAGTATCTTTAAGGTAGTTATTCATCTGATTCACTGCGTCATCCAGATTTTTACTTGAAACAGATAATACAGTGTTATCAAAAAAAAAAAATTAAAAACACAATTATCAACTCCACTATGGAGGCTTTTCTCCGTATCATACAGAACTGCATGCTTTCCTTCTAGCTGGAAATGCGCTCAGATGCGACCAACCACGAAGAAAGATAAAAAACGATTCCAAATAACTACCGTCCAATTTCCTTAGTTCCCATCATGTCCAAAGTCATGGAGAAACTGATCAACGAACAGCTCTTAAAATATCTGTAGTCGGCAGGCATCATAAGCGATCGTCAGTATGGCTTCCGCAAGTATAGATCAACGGGATGCCTCATGCAAAACTGGATTTTGACTGAATCTATAGAAGAAATGTATAAGGAAACATATGTGCGATTATTTAGTTCATAAAGGCACTACAAACCATTCAAAAATACCCTTTAAATTGTGGTGTTCGTTTCCGAATCCCCCTATATAGAGTACTGTTCCAGAACCCACCATGCTTTTGAAGAAATTTTAGTAGCAAAACCCTCTGTTTGTGAAACTAATTCCAAAATCAACTATTTGCAATTTTGCTCTTTTAAGTTTTACTACACACAGACTTAACTGACATTCAAAAACTGGACGGGTGCGGCGCCCGGCGGGCAGAGCAAAAATTCATTCAAATGTTATGCTTTTGGTTACTTCACAAAGCCCCAAAAGATATTGTGGAATTACAAATAAATTTCGCAGTGGTCGACCATTCGTTTATGCCAGCGGACCGACCGTATATTTCGTTTAATTGAAAAAAGCATTAACAAGAACACTACCATTTTTACCTCAAAGGCATACACTGGCGTTATATTAAAATATGAGTCGTATTTGATTTTAGAAAAGAGGAATTATGAAGAAACCCAGCTCCTGGCACCTTAGGTTTAATACCTTTTTTTTTTAGGAGGTTTAGGAAATCTGTATACAGACACCTCAGGCATTGGTGTCTGGGCGTGGGGTTGGAGTCTCCGTAGAGCGCCTACCCACTAAAACCCTTTCCTCCTCTAGTTTCCAGAAACAAACCTTCCTTGGCCCCGCCTCAAGAAAAGTGCCGGTTAGTCTTTATCTACCTTCGCGTCCTGCTTGGACTTCTTTTTCCTTCTTTTCCTTTGAAGTTATGACGTAGCGTATGTAAGTATTTATTTTATTCCAGATTTCCTCGCTTTCTAGCCTTTTTCTGACTATATTATTTGCTGTTAATACCCCCCTATGTCCAAGTAAAGGCTCTGTCTTTTTAGATTCCATCTAGGGCATTCGAAGATTGTGTGTTCCGGTTCGTCAACATTAGCTCCACAACATAGACAGCTCGCATCTTCTCGTTTCCTAATTTTATGGGTGTAAGTACAAACGAACCGTGGCCAGTAAGGAATTGCGTCAGCTGATACGAGGTTTTGCCCCATTTTCTGTTGTACCAGGGATGTATCTCTATGGAATTATTTGTCTAGTCCAGTTGTCAGGACCACTTGTCCATTTCTGCTGCCATGCCTCTAGGGTTTGCTCGCGTTCCATTTTTTTTTCATAGTCGGTAGCTCCTTCAAGTTCAAATATCCTTTTCCTCTCCTCAGCCAGCAAATGCACAGGTATGAGTCCAGCTATGACGTTTGCTGATCTACCAGAGACCGTGCAGTATGCCGAGCAGACTCTCAGGGCAATATTTATCTGCGTTGAACTCAAACGTCTTTTGTTGACACCTAAGTGAACCCTTGAATACCAAGCCGGAGCTCCGTAGAGCACTATACTCTGACATACCATTGCCAAAATTTTGGTCCGCCAATGTTAGGTAGGAGACATTTTAGAGACTTGATTGACTTTTCTGCCTTTAAACATACTTCTGTGATGTGATGACATGTTAAGTCTTCTATCTAGATGAAAACCAAGATATTTGACGGACCTTTGTGCTAATATTTCCAGATCCTGTATCAGAAACTTTATTTCTTCGGTTCTTCTTTTGTAACTAAGCAAGATTGCTTCAGTTTTCTCTGGGGCAATCTTGAGTTTATGGTCTTCCATGCGGGTTGAGATAAGGCTAAGGGCGTAGTTTGCCTTAGCGACCATGCCGCCCGGTGTCTCTGAAGCTATGAAAACCGCCAAATCATTCGCATAACATATTATATATACACCGCTCGGCACAGACAGCCTCATCACATCATCGTACAGGAGATTCCACAGGGACGGGCCGAGCACCGAGCCCTGCGGAACTCCCCCATAGACAGCATTCTCAGCGTCTCTTTGCAAAATGATAATCCTGTTAGCCATATAATTATGTAGGATGTTCCGAAGGTAAACACTGATTTCAGCCTTACGTAGTTTTTCCATGATTACGGCCCAGGATGTCGTATTAAATGCATTTTTTACGTCCAGAAGTATCAAAGCGCAGGTTTAATACCTGTAAGAGGTATATCTATCATTACTCATTTGAAAAGTAATAATGCCATAATACGTGGTGAGTCGAATTATATGATGGATGTCGGCGAAGCAAAGGGAGTGTGCAAAAGAGGTAAAAGCATTATGAAGTTACAGAGAACTGAAAAGGGGCACACTTTAAAAGAGCCAAAAATTAGGGACATCTAATTTTTACTTGAAAAGCATTTTGGAGCATAATGGAAAGATACGGTCAACTAAAATTCTACAAGCAAGTGTTGGAAATGCAGCATCCAGAAAATAATGACGCTTAATCCGATGGAGATGACGCAAGTGAAATTCCAGAAGAATTTTTATCTTTACCGTAATAAGGTTATATTTTGTACAAAAAAGTTTGGAATAAAAATACTATTCTAAATTGCGCAGTATTTCCTTTCAGATGTTTAGGATCCTGAAACTTATTTTAATTGAGGAAATAGTATAATAAGAGCAGATATGTTCAAGACATTATAAAAAAAAATTAAACTAACGTTCCAAGCCCCGCTTAGTGTATACTTATTTCCAAAACCCCCTATATATGCATTTATTTTTTGTGAAAATTTCCTTTTCTAAGCATAAAATTTTTATGCAAATTACATACGTATTTCTCAACAAAAGAAAACATATCTGAGCTACCTAACTTCACTCTTAATCATGATATAGGTTGTGTGTAATTTTCTGAGTATAAGTTATGACAGACTTGGCGGGTTTTGGAAATCGACGACTCAATTGTTGTAACATCATGTAATATTTTAAATGTTCTGTTACACCTTTTAAATAATAAATCTCTACTTTAGTTGTTATATTAGTTATATGTTACCCAATTAACTTCAAACCGCTTAAAGATTACTTAATATCACAGGGAAGTTGAAGGAAGATGTTTGCCTTTTTATCTACTCTATTCCAAACAGCGGTCCTATAGTAATTTAATAAAGCCATACAAAGTAATATCAATCAACTTGATTAAATGCAAAAATGTCTTGAAATACTCGCATCCAAAGTTAAATTAAACAATTTCCGGGTTGGATATGCGTAACTTGTTTATAAATTGGCACTAGTCTCTTTTGCGGGCTTTTTCATAGGACATGTCGGTTATCACGTTATGAGCTTTAAAATAAAGCCTGTTAACATATTATTGCAGGCCTTTCATGTAGCGCCCATCGTAGCTGGTAGCGACAATCGACGGACGTTGAGAAACCTAATCAGCGCTTATCTTTATCAGATGTGTACCATATTAATTGTTACGTTGGTGGTGGGAGAAAGTAGTTCGTATATATATCGTTTATTCCCCAGTCGTTTTGATATATTCGGTTGTTTACTTTCTTTGAAGGTAGAAGTTTCGAGGTTTTGTTTGTTTACCGGAATAATTTTAAACGTTTTAGGCTGGCTAAATCAGCGGAGGTTAAACTTGTTCCAAAATTCCATCGGAAAAATTGTTTCGTTTCCAAATCGGATAAAATATATCTGAAATTTATTTTTGGATTTTATTCAATGTATCATAAGAGCTACACTTAATTCGTGTTTCGTTTTTTTAATTTGGTAATTCATAGTTTTCTGTTTATATTTCTTTAATTGAGAAAAAAATCAAGATGCCTGACATTGTTGGCAGTAGTGTTTCAGACATGTAAGTAACGCAATACTTAAAAAATTTCTTCTATTCAGGTTAACATTTTTAGTTATAAGAATTAGGAATTTTAACCACTGCCTATTCTGAAAATATAATTTTTAATTTGATTGTTATATTCAATTCTCATTTAATTGATTCGTGCATATATTCAATTAATACTTAAATAATTGATCATGTTAGAGGCGACAACTGCTTGATTTTTAAAAATATTTTTAACAGAGGTTAAAAAAAGATCACAAAGTCCCAAAAAGTCGAAACTTGGGTAAGGAAAATTAATATTTGTGATGTATACCATTTATTTCTCGAAGACTTTTGTCAGCTTTTTGTAAATTTTTCCAAAAATTCACAAATCGGAATATATTGTCAATTGAAGTTTTACTGTAATTTTCAAACTTGAAAATGCTTTTTAGTAAAATATTTAGTAGACGTATCGGGCTGATTTTGTAATTTTTTCCTCAGGCACACACAAATTGAGTGTTTTTACGTAATTTTTAGACGTTTTTTATTGGTGCAAACCTAATAGTAATCAACTATCTTGCGGAACGTGCCAGTGGGGCAAATAGGAGTACTAGGTGGGGTGAAAAAAAGTCTATAAAAATAGAAAATATTCTGTGTGCAGACGAATTTTGTTAAAAATATCTGTTATTTTTACAAATATTCCAGTGACGTCACAGGGTTAGGGAAAAAGGCCTCCACTGTCCCGTTGCAATTGATTAATTTTTAATTTTTCTACTAATATTCCATTTCGCGCAGGGCCCTCCGCTCACTTCGCGCGCTCCGGGGGCACAACCAAACAAAACTTATCCAAATCCAAACTAACCCAAGACATGCCCAAAATTAAAACAATAATAATAATTTATTTTCGGGTGTGTATTGCCTATATTTTTAGTGCTTTTGTGAAGTGGTGCTGGAAATTATGGGGCTTTTTTTCGGCTCAAATGTGGTGGATCGTCAATTTTTTTTAAGTGAAAACTGCTTTAGGCGCGTTTTGCGTTTTTTCCTGGGTATTGAATTCAGTAAATCCGTCACGCGCCACGCTCGGATATGTATGCCATGTTCCCGTATAGGTAGAGGGCTGACATTTTCAGGGGATGTAGCCGGGCTACAAAGAAGATCCTGGACGAAAACGGGAGCCCGTAACCCCTCCGTGAAGGAAAAACTTAAATAATTAATTTCGGGAGAAAGGGAAGAGGTACGGTGTTGAAATTTTTATGGTAGGTGCCACCTTACACCGTACGGGGGGGGGGGGGGGGGGGGCTCTACCTAAATGGGGGGATTTTGGGGGAAACCCCGTTTTTCGCCCGTATCTCTGCAACGAAGGCTATAATCGAAATTCTGACTAACAATGACCCCGCTTGTTGAAGTTTTCACTTCCATCGTGTGGTCTTAAGCACACAATTTTTTTTAAAAATCAATTAACTTTTCATTTTGGGCATGCTCTGGGTTAGTTTATGTTAGTTTTGTTTGGTTGCACCCCCAGAGCGAGCGGAGGGCCATGTGCGAAGTGAAATATTAGTAGAATGATTAAAAATAATCAATTGCAGCGGGACAGTGGAGCCCTTTTTCCCTAACATTGTTACACCACTGGAATATTTATAAAAATAACACATGTTTTTAACAAAATTTGTCTTTGCAAACCGAATATTTTCGATTTTATACACTTTTTTAACCCACCCAGCACCCCTATTCGCTCCACTGACTGTCCTGCAAGACAGTTGATTACTATTAGGTTTCCGTCAATAAAAGACTAAAAATGACGTGTGTTGTGTGTTTCTGAGGAAAAACGTCGAAATCGGCCTAACACGTCAACTGAAAAATGACCAAATATTTATTCGAGACTTAGATACCGACAAATCAATATTGTACAAAGAGCAAGTTGCGTCAAAATGTAGACAATTTGATGTGTCTATCAGTGCTATCACTAATCACTGTGAGGCGACTGTTTAATCCTAAGACTACCTATTTTATCTAATGTGTAATCCCATTAAAATTTTGTCAATAATATGGATAAATATTTTTTGTGTTTATACATTTTTGTTTCATCTCCTTCGGTTACGACCCACCGAAAAAGATGATCGATTTTTTTCCTACATTTTGGTAGATTGAATTAAAGAAATGTTGTTAGTATAGCATATTTTGAAAATGGTTTGTTAAATAATTTATGAGTGGGTGCCATTGGAGAGGTTCCCCTCTCTGCCAATGCAATATGCGGTGATTTTTTCTCGTTTTCTGATCCTTATTAAAAATATCAAGCAGGAAAAAGTTTACTTATTAACTATTTTAATTCTCATCGAATTTTGTACATGTATTTTTTTTTCTTGTTATGCGATCTATATTTTCTTCATCGGATTACTGTAACGCCAATTATAATATGCTGCATTTAGATATAATTGATTTATTCAGATAAGGTAAAAATTAATACTAAATAAGAAATGAATAAAATAAAATAAAATTAACACAACTTCAAAACCCAGAAAATTTTATTTTTTTTTAGGTGTTTCATTTTGTTTAAATTAAATGCACAATTTTGATAATAAAAGGCAAAAAAATATAAATATTTATTAATATTCCTAATCCTGTCAGTTGTTAAAACAGTTTATCAGTTGCTTTTTTGTACCTGCTCACTTACATTTTGGATATTTCAGTTGCTAAGGAAGGACTTTTTAAAAAATTTAAAACAAAAATACTAAATAAAAACAAATTAGTGTATCCTTATTTAAAATTTAACAAAAAAGTTATTAAAAAAAAATTAAAGTTAAGTGTTGGCAAGTTATAATGTAACAAAATTAAGCTTTCTGCTTTTTCTGGAGTTAGACGACTTCTTGCGGTTTCATACACATTTGCAGCTGAAGAAAATAGCTCTTCAGTAGCAATACTACTTGGCGGGGGTGCTAAATATATTATTGCAACTGTATATATTAATGGAAAAATGCCTTTTTGCGCCCACCAAGTCAAAGGATCTTCATCTCTTGATATTTTTCCAAATTAACATACCTTTTAATCTTATGATCAATTTTATTTATATTTATCATATCAATACTTTCCTTGTCTGATACTGATTTACTTGCCGCCCTACCGGTAAGTTCTTCAAATGTATTCCAAAACAAGCTATGAGAAATCGGACCGGGGACATTTTGCCGAATATCTTGGTTTACCTCATTTGATTTTTTAGCAATTTTCGCTAAAAAAAAACCACTTCAGATTCTTCTGGCAATTCTGGAATTCGCTCGAGCGAATGCAGCGCGGACGGCAAAGCTTTGCCAAATTCGGGGATTCACCGTATCATTCCAACAGGTGATTTACAAAACATCGAATCTGCGTTCTTTTATTTTAGCAGTGTTTTTAAGGTTAAGCCGTGTTAAACGGTAACAGTATATCATTATTGATTTGTATAATCTTAGTTTTACCTCGTTTATAGGACAACAATTTCACGACAAAATTTTATGGCCGATATATCGGTATCGGCCAATATCTGTATCGGCCACAAAAAATCATATCGGTCGATCTGTACACAACTCATAATTTTAAAAATATTTTTATAGATCGTTGTTTTATTTTTTTTTAAATAGAATTATGTGGAAATCACTTTCGCATGCTTCTTCCCAGTAATAACTACCTTTCTTAAAGCTGGAGTTTTTTGATTTATTTTATATTAAATGTTTGATCATTTTCTTTTCATTATTTTCAATTTTGTTTCGTAGGATAAGTATGGGAAAGGTACCATTGCACAAAAAAAAACAGGACAGCAAAATTCTAATTCTTAGGTTGTCAGTATTGCCAAGAATACACTTTTTAGTTTTTCGTATTTGTCAAGTTTGGACTCTCCTTTCTTTCTCTCTTTCGATTTTCCTGATCATTTTCGATATCCCTCCTCTTTCTTCTTCATTTGTTCCAGTGGCGTAGCAAGAAATGTGGGCGCCGGGGGGCAAGCCTATCCGCTGGCGCCTAAAAAACCTAAATTTTGTGTATATACGCAAATTAATCCAAAAATAATGCATCATAATATTAAACGTATATTTTTGAAGTGAAAATTCTTAACGCGCGCCAGGAGTAAAATTTGAGGGTCGCGATCCCGGCACACGGTGGCGAGCTGGCAGAGAACGGAAAATGGTCACGGACGGTTATTGTGATATCTTTGTTAGTTTACAAGATAAAAATACGGAATTTGCTCTATTGCCTTGTCAAGACATAAGCGAAACTTTTATGGAGAATAGTTTTTTTTTTCATTTAGGCCTTCCCTTTTTGTTAATTGAGTGATATATTTAAAAAAACAACTTTAAGCAATTCCGTTAAGATATGTCTAAGGCCAGAGCGTATAATTATTGTGATATCTTTGTTAGTTTACAAGATACAAATATGGGGTTTGCTTTATTACCTAGTCAAGACATAAGCGAAACTTTTATGGAGAATAGTTTTTTTTTCATTTAGGCCTTCCCTGTTTGTTAATTCTTGAAACCTACTGAACCTGGTACGATCAGAGGAGAGGAGCCTGATGAATGAGTGATATATTTAAAAAAAAACTACTTTTTAACCAAATCCCAGGCTAGGGCGTTTAAGTTTAAGAAGTTTCACTTCTGATATGCGCACATAGTGCACATGCTTTTTTATTTACAGGAATATGAATATAAAATATATAAACGCAGCCAATCAACAGGTAATTACATATTTAAATATAAACGTAAACTAAACACCTGTAACCTTAATTAATTAATTAAACACTGGAGTCTTTCTTCGGTTTTACATCGACGTAAATTGATCGATTATATGATCAAAATTAATTTTTGGACAAATTCATTTTCTACGCTTAGTATTGCTAGGCTATTTAGACTTGTCTGGCTAATGGTACCTCCTAAATACGAAACTCAAAAAAACACATACTTTTAACGACCGAAATTTTCGAAATTTTTGTCTTTGAAGTCGCATGCCGCCTTACGCAGCGTTTTTACAAATTTCCATGTACCAAATGCCGCCGCGCCTGATGCATATTATTCTAATATACGGCAGCAGGGTGCTGAAATCGGTTAAGTTTTGTAAGCGTCTGCAGCGCTACAAAAGCTCACTGATTTGGGCACCTAATCGCGCCATGTCTTCGCGATGCAATCAATTTGCGGCAAGAGCCTCGTGGTCGAGAGGTCTAGATGGTTAGGTCTCAATTCGGCGGCCTCGCTTCAAACCCCGTTGCTTTTTTTATTTTTTTAGGTTAAGTTTCTAAACAGTTTTTTTCTTGATTTTGGGTATGTTTGGGTTCGCACCTGGTTAGTCCCCTTTTCTTAAGCCCCCGTAGCGAGCGAAGCGAGCGGAGGGCCATGCGAAAAGTGAAATATTATATAACAGCGTATTCCAGGTGCCAAAATCAGTGAACTTTGGCTATTGGCGGCCCGGGTTCAAATTCCGTTGCTTTTTTTTATTTATTTAGGTTTGATTTCTAAACAGTCTTTTCTTGATTTTGGGTATGTCTTGGATTAGTATGGGTTAGCACCTGGTTGGTTTCCTTTTCTGAAGCTCCCGTAGCGAGCGAAGCGAAAAGGAAATTATTATATAAGAACGTGTGCCAGGTGCCCCAATCAGTGAGCTTTTGTAGCGCTACAAACGCTTACAAAATTTAACCGATTTCAGCACCCTAGTGCCATTGTATGTGAGGATGTGTAAATATGCCGCCGGGATATATCTTTTTATTCCACATAGAATAAATAATAAATACCTGACACAAAATGTATTGGTTGGGTAAAAAGTTTAATACATATTTTGGTCTTTGATCTTTGATTGTATTATACTTTAATTAATTTAAAAATTCAGTTAAGCTCATGAGCATTGTTAGCATTAGCATATTTATAAATTCGGAGCGGCGCCTAATTTCTCTTGGCGCCGTGGGGCCTTGCCCCCCCTTGCCCACCCGGTAGCTACGCCACTGATTTGTTCGTTAAAGTGGCGAACTTTCTTCTTTCTCTCCATTTTTATCTGAGCTATCTACATCATCTTGCTCTTCTATGTCACTGATATCCCTCAATACTTATTATATCGAAATCATTGTTGTAGTTTACGTTTACAGAAAGGTCAGCAATTTGTCCAGTATTCTGGTCTTCATTATCAAGGGTCTTTGCCACGATATTTTCTGACTTGTTGAAGGACGATAAAAATTCATAGGTTTTTTTGTGCTCTGAGAAAATGCTCTTTTACGTACACCCCCCTGAGGAGGCAGCAAAGCTGGCATGCCCACTAAACACTCAGGGGTGTTCCGACCGGTGCTTTAAAGAGTAACATAACGTCATTTTTCAAGAAAGGAATCTATACATTATTGAATTTTTCACCGTCTAAATTTTTTTGGTAATTTTAATAATAAGGGAACTTTATACCTATTGAACTTTACTTACCAGCCTGAATTTACGAAAATTGTAAATTCTAAACTTAAAAATAAACGTAACCTACTTTATTTTAATTTGGGTTTTGATCTATATGAATGCAGACTCAACAATATTTATGTTATTTCTAATCAAAAGCAAACAATAATAATAAACAATTTTATTGAAAATATTAACATGAAGATTCTTTCTTGAGAATGTAATCTCGGTTCCCAGCACTATATTTAGAGATTAGGCGTACTTTATCTATAAAATTATCTGGGCAAAAATCTCGCAAAAACTTACAGTCGCTTTAAATTACTCTAAAATGTCGCAAATCATTGCATGAACCGCGAAATATTATGTCTGTATTTGGTTTCGACTTTGATTCATATGGAAAAAGTTCCTTTTCAATTAGACACTAAAATGACCATTTAATACATCAGGTACCTGTTTCAATCCAAGTGACTATCATCAGACTCTAAAATTAAAATAATTAGATTTAGTCCAGTCGTAGTTGGTATATAAGGACCAATGTAAAATGTCTAACGCTTGTACTGAAATTAAATCAAAGCCTTGATTTTTAAGAACCATAAATATTGGTCCTATATAAATAGCTAAACGTTCATTATGTATTAGAATAAAGCAGATGCCGATAAAAATATATATACGTAGTGCTGACGAAATTTTGTAATGAAACGTGTCAGTGGTTTACCTCATAGTATTTTACGTTTGAAATTACATAATTTAAATTTTTTATGTAATTTCTATTTAGCTATTGCTTTGTTTATGTGACAGAGATATAACAAGAGACCTTTTTCCAATATCTTATTTTTTTCAGATATTCGACTGAAGCGGTCAGGCTAGTCAAGAGCAGAAACCAAAATGTAGGCCTGTTTCAGCAGCTCAGAGGGGTTAGTGTTGTCAGTGGACACATCAAAGATCTGTCACCAAAGGTATGTCACAATTTATAACAATTAATTGAGCTATAGACTCATCGGCCTATAATTGTTTACGCCTGTAAATGTCACATTTCCTATGCATTATGAAGATGACAGCGTTAATCTATAAGGTGGAAGTGGAAGTTACTCTTACTTCTAAAGACCCTTCTTGAAGTCTTCTCAACACTTGTAAGAGAAATGTTCCCCTCGCCTTGACAGATTGAATCGATATTTGCAAGGTCTTTAGAACATGGGGTATACCATAATTTTTATCAGTTTTCTCTTAGTTCGTAAAGTAATTTCACCTTTCTTGTTCGTTAATTTAAAAATATCCTTTATTAAATCCCAGTTTCATTTTGCCTTCGTTGTGAAGTTATCAATTTTTATCAAAATGTAGGATATTGAAAATGCTACGGCACCATGGCGGTCACTTGTGACGATCGAAAGTTTTTGCATCTAATTCTACTGGTCATTGTGGTAAAATAAGCGGAAAATAAAACGAGTTTGTTTTTTAAACTATTTATTTTATCTGATACTTCAATTTTAAAATGCATGTATAGTCGACCTAAATTAGCAATTAAAATGACAAATAGGAGAAATAGTTTCTAAAGTTTAAAAAATTGGGTGCGGACTCTATATAGACATCCAAATACAGATGAAAAGAGTTCCCACCTCTCAGGAGGGTGCTTCATCCCCTTTTGCTTCAGAAACCACCCCCTTACGTAACCTGGTGTCCGTTTTCTGATTTTTCTCAAAAACTGTTACTCTGACGAGGAAAATGAATAGGACCTAAAATATTCGGTATAAAATTCCACATCATGTATATTCTATAAACTTTTGTTTATCTATAACTTTACTCCCACAAATATGGTTTGAAAAATTTGGATATGTTGCTAAAGTTAGGCAAAAACGAGTAAAGTGACAAATATCTTGAAATACATTGGCCATAGAAAAATGTTGCATGAAAAGCAGATTTTTCTATACATACTATACTATAACCTGACTACAGAACATTTTATTCTTACTAGGTACTGTGTCTTTTATATTCGAGTCCGTTTCCACACCACCGAAGAGGTGGCGTGTTTTTTTTTCGTAAGTGGTTTCCCCTGAATGAGTAATCCACTAAAAACTAACTGCTGTTTATTCATCAATTGAATTATCATCAGTTAATTCTTTCCCTACCACTGTATTAAGATATCATTGACCATGACAATTGGAGCACATTGTTGAACACTTCAATCGAACCTTAGCACAACCGCATCGTTTTCCGCAACCCTTTTTACAACGACATTATATTAATTGAATTGAATAGGAACTGGTGTCTCAATTCTAGGACTTGGCGCCAAGATTTGGCTATTTGTTTTCCATCCCCATTCATTAGGCTTCAAATTTTATCCACGCCACGAATGATTTTGCTGAAAAACGCGATACGAATGTTGTTCTAAAGCAGCAAATGTAGGTGGTAGTTTTGATAATATCACTGCTTGATTAGATTGACCAACAAATTTGTTAAATGAAATGAATCTAAATTGATTTAATGGTGTGACAGTTTGAGATGCCTTGTATAAAGCTACTGAGATTTTCTCTCCAGCTAGTACAATGTCTGGTTTGATCGATGATGGATTGTTAAAGATATGCAAAGTATTCTTGATTCACAGAAAAATTTTCTGAGCAATCTGGCAAATAAAGAACGTTTGATTAATTAAATGATGAAAAAACTGGAATATGCTGGCATCCAAGCTCTTGCTACAACAGATGTTGCTGATACTCT
The DNA here is from genome assembly GCA_016904865.1 of Pissodes strobi. Taxonomy (NCBI): domain Eukaryota; kingdom Metazoa; phylum Arthropoda; class Insecta; order Coleoptera; family Curculionidae; genus Pissodes; species Pissodes strobi. The sequence goes on along the minus strand of JAEQML010047841.1, from coordinate 27,218 downwards.
AATAATTGTCCAAACTTCTATTAAGAAAGCCGATAATAACCACACGTTAGATGTTATCGGACATGATGTTGACCTTGTCATTCTCCTAATTGCTCTTTATCCTATTGGTAAAGACATTCGAGTTCTAAGATATGTTCAAGGAAACATCAAGGAAAGGGCATATATTTCTCGATTTACAGAATCCGAAAGTCCTTCATAACTGTAAAGGAAATATATTATTTGCTCACACATTCAGTGGATGCGATACTATCTCAAAGCAAAAACACAAACTGTAAATTTAATAAATACTAGAAGGGACTTAGACGATGTTTTGCATATATTTAACTACCAATCATCGATCAGACCAGACATTGTACTAGCTGGAGAGAAAATCACACTAGCTTTACAGAAGGCAAACAAATTTGCTGATCAATCTAATCAAGCAGTGATATTATCAAGACTACCACCTGCATGTGCTGTTTTAGAACAACATTCATATCGCGTTTTTCAACAAATTCATTCGTGGCGTGGAGAAAATTTGAAGCCTAATGAATGGGTATGGAAAACACAACAACTTGGGGCGACAGGAATTTGGTCCAATTTAATGCTGCAAAGGCCTAAGCAGAGTGCCATACGGCGTGCCCCGAGGCATACCCTGACATCATTATGGCAGGATCGACTATTCCTTCATCCTCGTCAATCGGACTACTGGGTGCCTCGGTCAACAGCAATATGTCCTGGCATCACCACGTTGCTAACATCGCAAAATCAGCCTCGCAGAAGCTTGGTGCGCTATTTCGCAACAAAAAACTGTATACACCGCAGCAGCTGCTCTTGCTCTACAAAGCGCAAATAAGGCCGTGCCTAGAATATTGCTGACACATCTGGGGTGCCGCACCTAAGCATACCCTAAAGCTGCTGGATTCCATTCAGAAGAGAGCTGTGCGTTTCATCGGCGCCCCGGAGTTGGCCCGGGATCTGGATAGTCTGTAACACCGCAGACATATGGCCGATATATCCCTGTTTTACAGATATTTTCATGGCATATGTTCCCAGGATTTGGCTCGCATCATCCCCTCCAGCAACGCCTGTCAGACACTCGCGACAGACGGCAAGAGCGCACCCGTTCGTTGTACAACTGGACACATCTAGAATGTCGCTTTACAAGGACTCCTTCATCTGGCGCACTGCATCATTGTGGAACTCACTCCCAGGACATCTGTTTCCCACTAATTATAACCTACAACTGTTCAAGAACCATGTCAATCAACTTCAATCAACACACCGCTCGTCGAGTGCCATAGGATCTCCCTTTAGTGTGTGTGCCACTGTCATAAAAAAAAAGTTCCTGGCAGTTCCATATTGCCTTGGATGAACAACGTTAGAGCTTTCAAAGCCGCATGACTGTCCGAGAATATTTCGATTGACGTGCCTTTCCAGTTTCTATCGATGAGCCACTGTGCAGTCATATTAATGGCTTGGACTTCAGTTTGAAAAATGGTTGCATGTTTGCCTAGGGATTACTTAAGCTCAACTTTAAAATTTTTATTCCATGCAGCGGCTCCGGTATCATCATTGGTCTTGGAACCGTCAGTGAACCAACTATTCTCTGTTATTCTCAGATGTAGGCTAGTGTGTAGAGACTCCACCATCAGCTTCTTTTCCGGTATAAACTTTGGGATTCCAGGTATATCCCCTGTTACAACAAAATTTGAACAGATTAACTCCATACTTCTTCAGTCGTCTGGGGTATGTATGTGCATTACTAATCGTCTTCTATGGGAACCAAAATTTTATTTATGCAAACCACTTGTCCGTGCCTGACCATCTTTGACTAAACATTTGTATAAACATATTTAACAATTGCTGAATTTCAACCAGTCTATCGCCTTCTGGACAATATTGTTCTCGCTGAAATGCCACATTTTCAATAGCAACTCAGAAATAGGACGGATGTGAAATAAAGGGTTATTGAACCAATAATCCCTGATAGAAGGCATTTTTATAATGCCATTGTTACACCCAGAAACCTTTTCATATCTTCATTCACCCATTTATGTAAGCGCGAAGAGCTCGGAACATCTGTATCTTCAAGCAGTGCTTGAATCGTGTACAAGTTAGTTTGGGTGTATCACCTTATTGATAATTTTGTTATCTACAAAAACGGACCAAAACAACTAGTGGGGAAGCCTCTACACCATTGATTTGTATAGGAGTGGATAAGCAATAGCCGCCTGTCGCACTATTCAAAAGTGGCAACCTATGGGCGAAAAAACAGGTTTCTGCGCATGACAAATTCGACGCAAAATGGAAAAACGTAAACAAAGAAGATACCGTTTCGCCATGCGCACTAAAACACTTGCCGTCTCAGCAGGCGTCGGTCAGGACCGAACTTGGCTTTTGTCTTTGACGTGTTTTCGTTTTGACGGCGCGGCGGCGTTTTGAGTTAATAATTCGAGTTCTTTACTTTTTTTGACTTTCTTTGGACCTAGTGTCTGTAGTTGCTTAATTCGTTTTAGTTTAGTTGTTCACGTTTGTGGTTTGTGCTTACCCTATTTTGATTTTCGTTTAAATTGAACAATACGCACATAAACAATGGGCGATGTTACCAAAATAGAATCCCGAAAGTGTATGGTTGGTTGTGTTTTGTAGCAGTAGAGGTAAAATACCCGTGATTTCCTATTTCAAGTAAGTCTAATTATTATAAGTATTACTTATTTATATCTTATTGTTTGTTTCACTATGCTAACTGGGGCCCATTTCACAATCGGCAAGACTTCTCTACCGAATATTTGCTGAAATAATCACTTTCGGAGTCCGGGCCTGCCTATTGACCTTCACGGTGCAACAGCTAGCGCCTACTAATCTTCTAATGCGCAAGTCCAAATTGAAATCTCTTTGTTTACATTTCGCGGTCGTAAATTTGCCATGTTTGGTTTATTTATTGCTTATCCACTCCTATACAAATCAATGCTCTACACACATACATTAACGCAACAATTAAAATTAACTGCAAATAGTCATCTACTGGCTAGTCTTTATCTTGGTCCTCACGAGCTGGAACAGCTATTTCTACTTCTTGACAATCACTTTGGGTCTTGGATGACCAATCATCATTGACGTAAATTAATATTGATTAGCAAAAAATGTTGCAGCTGAAGGATAAGCGACGATTGCTGTAGAGCTACTGGAATTGTCACTTAATGTATGCTATGGGTCTTTGTCGGAGACTGTAGCAAATGGATCTGAAGCACTGTCGCTAAGTTCTGAAACAACAATAAGGCTTAAGGATTTTTAAGACCCCGAAATAATCACACCTACACAAGAATGATTTGTGTCCGTTATCTTTACTGACATATTCATATTTTACACACTTTGCATACATATTTATGAACCATTTTTCACGTACAATATAATCTTTCGCCACTTCATGTCTAGCACAATGAAAAACACGTGTTCATACTACGATTGAACAACCCATAGATAAATATATATTCGTTTAACAAACAATAAGACCACTTCTGGTGTTCCTTTGAGCCTAATGGAACAACCCACACTAAAAACATCCGACGGGAAACCTAACCAGAGAACATCTACGGCAGGTGTTCTCGGACCTAATCAACCTAACCTAACGCGCAATGCGCTTGCGGAAATAGGGACAAAAGTTAAATTCGATATACAGATAGCCGCAGATACGGCAACTAACGAGCTTGACCAATATCGCATGGCCCTCAGTTTGCACATGTCTTTACGGTGCAATGAATTGCTTTCAAGTGCTGTGGTGGTTCAGTGGTCAGATGCTGTGTGATACGGCGGCCCGGGTTCGATTTACGTGGGAGTTTTTTTTTAATTGTTTTAAGGTTATGTTTGAAAAAGTTTTTTTTTTCATTTTGGGCATGCCTTGGGTTAGTTTTTGTTGGTTGCGCCCCCGTAGCCAGCGGAGGGCCATGCGTGAAGGGATATATTAGACATTCTAAAGTAGTAAACAAACCCTCTAAATAGTAAACAAACCAAGTCCCGGGATTATTGGTCATGCTCATTACTTGCCGTTCTGCGGCTAGCTCCATGTTTAAATTCGTACCTCCAGATGCGTGTCGTAATCGACAACTAAGTTTGCGACTTGCGAGTCCCATAAGGCTACAGCGGTCAGCATTTTGAGACCTTTTACAGTCATAATACGGCACTATGTTATATTAGCCGCTTCTGATTGGTTGGTTAATGTCACTTCTACTTTATCTACGATCCAGTGAGTTTATAACAACAGGTCTAATAGAGCAGTGGTCGGTCAGATTCTGTATTGTGTTCACGCCGCGCCGGCAAGACATTTTATTTTTTTAAAGTTATATTTGCTTCTTTTTGTAAATTTTGGGTAGGTTAATTTTGTTTGGCTGCGGGCCGAAAGCGCTCTGTTAAGCTTCTATAGGAAGTCCTGTTTGGCTTAAAAGTTTTGAATGGAATACAAAAATGTGTTTCATTTAGTATGTTTCGTACAAGCACACAGCTTTTACTCTTCATTTTAGATAGGATGTTGCCTGCAAGAGAATGAGATAGAGCACAGTAGTACAGTTATCACATGTCTGTTAAGCGGAGGGCCATGCGTGAAGAGTTAACAGTACTCTAAATTGACAGCTCACCGATCAGAAGTGGCTAATATAACATAGTGCTGGAGGACTGTAAAGGATCTTATAATGCCAACGGTCACAGTGATCGCTACAGGTTTTTCAGAAAAATATAATAAAAAAAATAATGTTTTTGTGATAGTTATATCAAAAAATTGTCCCAATATAAGGTAGTAGACGTTACCCGGACCACATCATAGTGCTTCAGAGTTGCGCGCGCATTTCATTGTTGCCAAACACCATATTTTTATGGTTTTAGCGAATTGCTAATTGCTTTCAACTGGTTTCGCAGCTCAGTGGTTGGATGCTGTGCTTGTGATATGACGGTTCGGGTTCGATTCCCATCGATGTTTTTTAAATTTTTTTTTGGGTTAGTTTTGTTTGGTTGCGCCCCGGAGCGAGCGGAGGGCATTGCATGAAGTGAATGAAATGTAATAATGTAAAAATACAAATCTAATTCATGTGTTTGTCAACAATGCGCAACTCTGAAGCCCTGTAATGTGGTCCGGGCAACGATAAACATATAATATAACACAATAAAAAAAATTGGGAATACAAGCTCCCATTTTATCAAAAAAATTAAAATATATTATTCAATGTGAAAAAATAGGATCAAACAACCTATAGTCGTAGAGGACATAACAGCATTACAAATACAGGACTATCCGACTATCTATTATGTCAATTATTGTTGAATTTTGTCCTCTGTGTGTCATTAACCCATATCGGCTATTAAATTTCATTTAATCGAAAGTTGATGCAGACTATTCCGTTTATTTATTTTCAGCAATTATTCTTCGGTAAATACAAGGCCATTATCCTGTTTTGTCATAATCCAAATTAACTTTGGTTGATTTCCTTATATTACCCAATTAACAAAATGAATGCAGATTCGTTATACTGTCATCAAAATATCAAGGCTAGCAACAATCCAATAGCCATATAATATTACGCATTATGAAACATGAAACTGTTATTTCACTAATTTTTAAACACTAAATTATTGAGCTACATAACAGAAAATATGTGGCAAATTGCCTATCATGAATTTACTAGCGGCGCCAAGAACGTAATATCATTTCAATAAGTAATAGGTAAGTAGTAATTGATAGCCAACATGATACACATGCCTGAATCTAATTTAAACAATATGACCAATTCACATTTTCAATAACGTATTTTTTATTTATTTGTTTATTTCCACTCCCACCTAACTCTACAGTTGGAGTATTAGCGATGAATTAAATATAATAACACAACAAAACAGAAATATTTATAACATCAGTCATCAACGATTAGTAATAATTAATTATAATTAAAACAGTCAAATTATAATCACATCAAATTATTTTTATTAATCACATATTTCTAGCCTCTTTTTTTAAATGCTTCTAAGTTATTAAATTTTTTAATAAAGTGGGTAAATTATCATAAATTTAAACGCCCATTACATCTTAGTCTTATACGAATGTATACAAATGGTGATTAAGAAGGTATTTTGTCTTGCATATGGTACTTCTTTTTTATAAATTTATATTAAACTACCTTGGTTACTTATTAATGAATGAGTAAATATATAAAGAATTGTGATTTGCTCTAAATTTTGAATACATTTTGATTCAAACAAATTTTGGAAAATTTTCAGCTTTATTGGCCATATCGATGGAGGATGATGACATAAATATTTTTGTGTTATGTATTGCGTCTATAACAGAATAGCATCCTGTGAATAATTTTCTTTGTTTTTTTAGGTGAAATCTTACGTGGAGGAACACATCGACTTGTGCCACCCTGAAAAGGTTCATATCTGCGATGGAACCGATAACGAGAATAATCATCTCATCCAGCTCATGCAACAACAAGGAACCATTGTGTCTTTGCCAAAATACCAAAACTGGTAAGTTAAGTTATAGGATTTTCTTCAAAGCTTCATATCGCTTTGAATAATAAAATGTATAATTAATATTGATATCAAAAGTATGAGCTAATTAAAGATATGGGTTTGTTGTTAACCTTGGATGTTGCTTCTTTATATAACAACAGTCTCTGTAATTAACAACTTAACAAACGTATCGTATAAGAATGTGGCAAAAATTAACATGTCTCAAATAAACTAAATTTGTCATACTTAAATGTGTATGATTTATCGTTATATTAATACTTTATTGTTCTCTAGCTGGTTGGCTCGAACTAACCCAGCCGACACTGCTCGTGTGGAGTCGAAAACTTTCATTTGTACCGACAATCGATCTGAAACTATCCCGACGCCGAAAGAGGGCGTTAAAGGTACTTTGGGTAACTGGATTTCCCCGAAGGAAATGGATCAAGCAGTCAAAGAACGATTCACAGGTTGGTATTCATAAAACTATTTATTTATTTATCCATACATTAATCTATAACAACATATACAATAAGATGCATAACAATTAGACGCATTTAAACAAATTGAATTATTGGATACAAATTACTGTAACAGTCTCGTAATAGAGTAGTTCGATGTGATTAAAATTACCTGTTTGCTTGGTGGGTATTTTCGTAGAACAACCGTTTTAGCCTAATGGTTCCTGCTGGGAAATGAGAGCTGACTTTAGCAAAAAGTGGGCTGTATGAGACTAATCCTTGGACTAATTGCCAGAAGAAGAAAAGCTTCTCCAATGTTCAATCCAGATAGTTGTAGTCTGATTTCCTGACTGATATTGTCATATGGAAAACTATGTTTGGAAATGATATATTTTGCAAACTTTCCTTGAATCCTCTTTATTATCTGACTGTATTCGAGAATGCTGTCAAATCCGAGCATTCCAAAGCTTCTAGCAACTATATTGCCAATATGGGATTCAAATGTCAACTTAGAATCAGAGGTAACGCCAAGGTTATTGTTGTTGAAAAGCTAGTTTAAAAGCTTGTGTATGGCGGCGCAAGCAAATTGTGAGGCCTGCGGGTCGTAATCAATGTGAATGGCTGGAGCAGAGAGGATAATTTATACGCTGTGAAAACAAGCGACACGGTACAGAGCGCGAATTCTGATTATTGAATCGAATTTGCAGCATCCGACGGGTTCCGGGTCAGTTAACGAAATCTTGGCACCACTGTCGCCATAGTCCCCTAGTGGATTGTCGAGATGGATTTATCAAATACAACAGTTCCTTATTGGTTTCGTGATTGTGTTGAGGCTTTATTCTGGAACTGTTTTTTTTTGCCTGACCCATGCTGATCTTTGACAGGAAACGGCTGCTGACAGGAGGAATACGCACACGCTTGATTGCGAAACGGTCGGCAGGAGGGGAAATAGATGCGTAGCGCTACCTGTTAGTGGAAACGACCGGAAGGCATATTCATGGATCCTACCTAAACGATATAGTAGTAATGCGGTGCTACGATTGATGTTCTGAAGGTCAGGCGGTTTTGCACCTTTTGCCGCCTATCAGAATTACCCATGCCTTTACGGTCCAGTGAATTGCTTTCAGCAGGTCTGATAGTGCAGTGGTCAGACCTTGAGCTTGTGTTACGGGTGGCCCGCGTTCGATTTCCGACGGTGCAAAACATGTTTGTTAAGGAAGAAGTTTCACTTGTTCTGGGGATAAAACCTATTTAAATTCCTCTCTTCTTTAATTAAATGGTAAAATATATTATTTTGGCAGACTTCTTTATTTTCTATATGACAATGACATTATTATTTTCTAACAACAAAAAAAGCTCAACAACAATACCTCCACCTAGCAAAGGTAACATTATTAATAGATCTAACATTTTCCCTCGCAGTAACTGTTCCTAGCACAATTACTGTTCAACATTAATTTTACGTATTTTAGTTGCTGGTCTTCTTAATATATGGCCATTTGCTAATTTCACATCTACTACACGTATTCTTCCATCTTTAGCTGGATACGTATGAATAATTCGACCCTTAGGCCAAACATTTCGTGGACCGTCAGGATATACTATAACAAATTCTCCCTCCTTAAACGGGCTTCTTTCTTGATGCCATTTTGTCCTTTTCAACAAAAGGGGCATATATTCAGGCAACCATCTTTTCCAAAAATAGTCAGATAGTTTTTGTGCTGCTCGCCATTTTGAAAGGAGATTTAGGTTTGTCTCCTTTGAACGCACTATAAGATGGTCCTATGAGGAAATGATTTGGGGTTAAGGGTTCCAAATCGTTAGGATCGACAGACACGTGAGTTAAGGGTCTTGAATTTATCATGTTTTCCTCTTCCGCAAATATAGTCCTAAGTACATATTCTTGAGGGTACTTTGTTTTAAACATCTCATTCATAACTTTCTTTACACATTGTATAAGTTGGTCCCATGTTCCTCCCATATGTGGTGCATGTTGCGGGTTAAAATTCCACTTTATGCTATGTAGGTTACAAAATTCTTTTTTTTTCTGTTTCACTTAACAACCTCTTCAGTTCTTCAGATAATTCTTTATCTGCCAGTTTAAAATTTCCTCCATTATCACTATACATTTCGACCGGAAAACCACTCCTACAACCAAATTGTTTTAAAACATGTATAAAACTGTTTGCAGAGAGATCATGTGAAATTTCCAAATGTACCGCTCTAGTAACCATACAAGTAAAAATAACTCCGTATCTTTTTTCTAAACTCTTTTTAACAACTGCTGTTATAGGTCCAAAGTAGTCTACACCTATCTTATTATTGGCTCCAAACGACAAATTGGTAATTGACCCATTAGTGGTGGTTCAGGAATTGCCCTTTTAATTTTACATTTTTGACAATTTCTGAAAGTATCTTTAACTGCTTGTCTTGCTCTTAAAATCCAATATTTTTCTCGTAATTTGTTTAGTACTACTTCTTGCCCTTGATGAAAACAATTTTCATGAAAATAACATATTATTAGTTTAGTAATGTACTGTTTTGGGTCTAAAATAACTGGATGTTTAAACTCCTCTTCTGCGTCTATTAAATTTTCGAGTCTTCTTTTAAATCTAATTATCCCATGTTTGTCAAGATCTGGTGATAATGTCCAAAGTCGACTATCTTTCTGAACGCAATTTTTAGTTTGAAGATGTTTTATTTCTTCCGAAAAACAGTCTACCTGAATCTTTTTAAATAATAGTACTTCTGCTTCTTGTAGTTCATCCTTTCCTAAAACATCTTGAGGTTGATTCTTTTTTTACAATCCTTTATGAATCTCAGCATGTAAGCGGTGCTACGTCTTAATCTCTTCCATTTTGAAAATCTTTGTGGATCAGGTATCTCAGGATTTTCTTTAATTGAAGTCATTTAAACAATATCTGTTTTGTATTCCATTGCGTCACAATCTATAGTGTTATCTGTTAAACTTTCTTGGGGCCAGTTATGAGAATCCTCTTTTAAGAATTTAGGTCCAGATAACCATATACCATTCTCCATATAATCCAGATCCTTGTTCTTTGTTGCTTCATCTGCTGGATTTAGTTTTGATGGTACATATCTCCATTGTGTTGAGTTAGATAAATCTTGAATTTCGCCAAGTCTCTGAGCCACGAACACTTTAAAACGTCCTGTCTCAATACAATAGAAAATGTTTGAAATATTTAATTTCATATTTTCTTTCAGAAACCCTCTTATTCTGGCACCCATTAATGCGCCCTGTAATTCTAAGCGTGTTATACAATAAAGGTTTTAATGTAGCCACACGTGCTTTAGAAGTTACAAATGCCACTTGAATCTGAGTGTGTATTTGTACTCTAAGATAAGCTACTGCACAATATGACTTGTCTGAAGCGTCTGTAAAAATATGAAGTTGTATTATACCTTTGTGTCGATCTAGGGTAAAACATTGTCTAGGTATCTTAAATTTAAAAATACTTTTTAAATTTTCAAGCCAAACAATCCATTTTTCTTATAAAGTGTTTGGAATTTCATCAACTCATCCCAACTTGTTCTGGAAAGTTTCTTGTAATACAATTTTTCCTCGAATCAAAATATTTGTTAGAAGGCCTAACGGGTCAAAAACTGACATTACCACTTTTAAAATATCACGTTTAGTGGGTGTTCTATTATTTTCTAATATACTTTTATCTATTTTGTAAAACTTTGTTTCAAATCCAAAGGTATCTGTTTTAGGGTTTCACCATACTCCAAGAACACGCTCAGTAGAAGACTTCTCCAAATTGTCCAAGGATTTTTCTTTATCTGCTTTTAAGTTCATGTCAATTTTAGATGAGATTAAGTCACTATTACAAATCCAATTAGAAATGACGAAACCTCCTCTTTTATGAACATTTATTATATCATTAATGAGCTGAATACCTTCCGCTTCGCTGTCCGCATTACCCAGATAATCGTCCATGTAGTGATCTTCAACGATTGCTTTAACAGCTTCAGGAAATCCTTCCTTAAACTCCAAAGCATTCCTGTTCTTAGCTTCTTGAGCAAGGCAAGGTCCACATGTTGATCCAAAGAATACTACTCCTATTTCATGTGTCTCTGGTTCCCTGTTTCGGTTCATTGCGCTCCATAGTATTCGTTGAGCACATTGATCCTCTTGGCGAACCTGGACTTGTAGAGACATTTCTTTAATGTCTGCAGAAAATGCAAATTTTTCAATTCGAAAATTTATTAAAATTATAAACAAAGAATTGTAAAGGTCTGGTCCTGTTAATAAAGTGTCTTTTAAACTTAATCCATGTGACGATGTATGGCTAATAAGCCATACATCTATTTAACGAATTATATATCCCGCCCTGATTTCGTTTGCGCTTTATTTACCAAACAATTAGACATCTTAGGGGAAAATGTTATAGAACCTTTTTTGTAGAGAATTTTATGAGGAACAACTTTGTATATAAATACTTTTACCTACGATGCACTGATTCGTAGATATTCCGAAAAAAAAATAAAATTGAGGTGGAAACAATGTTGTAAGGGATAAAGCACACAATTTAGAGGTGGGAACTTTTCAGTTTACTAATATTTATGCTATTCTTAATATTTCTACAAATTTTTAAAACTTTATAAATTTTGTCCGAAATATTACAATTTTATCGGTAATATTCCTGACTATGCGCGTTCACGATTTTGAATGGAAGAGTGGTTAATAGCCGATCAAACACGATGGAACGCAATCAAAAAATCTGTTAGCTGTTTAAAATCCCTTGATATAGTATTAAAACTATTAATTAATTAATTAGTAAATATTTGGAAGTGCTTAATTTTAATAATTGACGGCGGAAGATAACGTTCAAAGCAGAAGTAGAAGTAGAGAATCTGTGGCGTTATAGTGAAGTTTTTAAAAATAATTTGTCTTTTTCTTCGGTTAGGATGTATGAGAGGCCGCACCATGTATGTAGTGCCATTCTCCATGGGGCCGATTGTTTCTCCTCTGTCAAAAATTGGAATTGAACTTACCGACTCCCCATATGTTGTGGCTTCGATGAGAATTATGACAAGGATGGGGTAAGTAATTTTTCAGCTCTCATAGACTTCCTTTTTTTCTGCGAAATGAATTATAATTTCAAATTTCATATTTACTGAGTACAAAAAATGTAATACAAACATTTTAATAATAAAAGTGCATTTATAAAGACTAATATTATTATTGAAACGTGGTTTATTAAAATTGTTTATGGTAAAGAATATAATATTTACAGACTGTAGCGGTTTGACACATAAGTATTGACATGAAAAGTTTATTTCTAATGAAGAAAAAACGTAAGATATAAGAATTAATATTGGCAAGGGTAATTAAAACAAATCTAGATATATGTATCATTAAAATATCACATTTGTGGTTGTCCAAGACATAAATTGCAACAGTGATATCAATTTAAAACTCTACTGCTAAATTATGTTATAAAGTTGGACGATAAACTGCTATCGAATTAAGAATTAAGTATATTATATTCGGATAAAATACTTTGAATATGGACGCTAGCTCAGCTCAAGTTGGTCCGATGTTATTTTTTTCCACTAAACAAGTTCCAAATGATGTACGTGGATATAAAATTAAATCAATTTAGGTTAAAGTCAAATCCGAAATTGGACGCCACCAAGTTTACTTTTGTTGGCAAAGCCCTATCGTTGTTGTTACTTACACAGTAAAAAAAACTTAGAAATAAAAGAAATGGAGTACAAACTCAAGTATCGAATAAATAAATAATTACCTGTCGTAGTCTACGCTACCTGCACGCAGTTATCACACAAGTTCTAGATTCTCCAATTTAAACAAAATAACAACAGTAATTGAGGCCAATACTTTTATTTTAGGGAAAAAATAAAGTAAGCTCCTTATAAATGAATTCCCTGGGTTGAGAGAACCCAGCTACCCCGTAGTGAAATTTCGAAATGTCACCGATTACTGTTTAACTAGACACACCCTCTTGTCAACATGACAGTCTAAATTGGAATTTTTAAGATTGTGACAGAAAAGGAATTGTAATTTAGAATGCTATCCCCCCGTATTCGCTCTGCCCGAACTCTGCAACCTAGAAGGCGATAACTTAACCGGATGTTAACACATAAACTATTCTGTTAATTTAACTCGGATAGAAAAGCCTTTCCGTAAGCCCAAGTTGCAAGTTCCTAACAGAATCCAAATCCTCAAAATGCTATGTTACGTTTTTGAAATTAATGCCAGAGAAAAAAAAGTAAAATAGATACATTTCTTCGGTTATAAAATGCACTAGAAATTATTCAAAAATCTAGTACTCGAGAGAGTAAACTAATGGAACTATGCCGGCGTAGCTACACTTCACAAAGGTTCTATATAAACTCTAGTGTTTTAGATATTTCATATCAAATACTATGATAATTATTCAAGCTGTTAAAAATACTGTAAGTTTCTAAATTTTGGGTAATTTTTAAGTCTTTACGGCGATGCCAAAATTCTATCAAATCACTAACAGGAAAATATAATTGTCGACTAAAAAGATCACTTGTCTGTGTTTCGGGACGTCTCAAAAACCAGAGAGAAGTTTTCCTTATCCTTCTTCGGACTTCTAGGAGAGAATCTGTCCCGTAACCAGCTAAAAATTTGTCTGCAAACTGACATCCGACATTCTCTGCTGTCATCCAAAAACTATAGAGTAGCCTAATTTGTAAGGTTCCATAAAAGTTCTTAATAACCCTACGAGGAATCCGAAACTAGAACCCTAAAACGGAAATTAATCCATCAAAACAACTTTACATGAAAATAATGAGAATGCCGAACTCGGCCCCCAGAAACAATTATTGAAATTTTACATTCACAAACAACTTAGAAGAACTTACCTATAACTGGGGTTCACCAAAACCTTCCTAGATAGCTTAAAGAAAATATGGGATAATCGCCATTATGGCCGTTGGTATAGAATTTATACCTTCGACTGTAACAACCTCCCTCTCCCGAAAGTTTGAATCGGCTTTCAACCTATTTCATCTCGAAATGGAAATACTTTCCGGGAGCTACCTTCTCAATCCAGGGAATCTTCTTTGGGTACTGAAGAAAACAGTTGACTACACGATACACATATAACGGTATGCTCTTGCGCAGGCAGAACCTCCCACACAGAAACGTGTGACGTCACCCGGGAACGACGCTTTCGATTCTGCTATGTAAGCGTGTATAGAACATATGTTTTGAAATGCAATATTCGCAGTTTTGGGGGATTTTAAAGGACATTTTCGATAATAGGTACGTTCCTAATTATACATGTACGTGTGTTAAGTAAAGAATAAAAGCATTTTCATTCCATATTTAAATTACTAAATAATTATAATTCATATATTATACATAGTTTTACTCTAGAAAATAATTTAAATGTATAAATGGTTATTTAAGTATTATTTCAATATTTGAGAACTAAGTAAAAAAGTCGGGATGAGATTGGTTGATGTGATGTTTATACTTGATGCGTAGAATCGAGGGGCACGCGGTCATGATAGTATTGTTTTATAGTTCATTCCTTCATAAATGAATTTTTTCTTAATTTAAAAAAATTACGGAAATTCAAATATTCTGTACACCACTGAAGTAGATCAGCTGAGCAAAGTTCTTTTTGATTCTAATATCTTAGCTTATAACATATCCAAGAATAATAAAAAAAAATCCCTTGCAAATAAAAAGTCATTAAGCATTAAAAATTTATTCAATTTAATTTAGCCCACAAGATATAGTTTTACCAAACTTAAAGTACAATTTTAATTTTCTTTGTATTGACCTCATTATTTAATAGTCAATATTCTGAACCCTTTCAAATATTTTTTGCCCATTTTTACATATTTATTTCATTTCCACTGAAGTAGACTCGGTTTGCAAAGTACTTTTTGATCCCAATACCTTAAGCCATAACATATCCAAAAATCTTTGAAAATAAAAAGTTATTTTTTACATAATAATTTTTTTATCATTCCATTAAAAATGTTTCAGTGCTTTGTTTTTTTTCTCAATAAATTAGCAACACAAATGAGTTTTGTTTTTATATTACATTTTCAAGAGATTTCAAAATTTTGTTGGTTTCTTTCCAAGAAATCTTGGACTTGAGAACTAATTTCTTGTCTTGTCTTGAAAAACAAGGATCATTTCTTGTGATGATCTTGTCTTGAAATCAAGACAAGATCAAGACAAAATCAAGAAGTTGTCAAGGAAATGACGACCCCTACATATCGTACCGGATTTGGTTAAAAAGTAGTATTTTAAAATATACCATTTTTTAAATATAATACTAATTAACAAAAAGGGAAGCCCTAAATGAAAAAAAAAATATTCTTCATAAAAGTTTCGCTTATGTCTTGACAAGGTAATAGAGCAAATCCCATATTTTTTGCTTGTAAGCTAACAAACATATCACAATAAAATCATATACATATCGTAACGGATTTCGTTAAAAAGTAGTTTTTTAAAATATACCACTCAATTAACAAAAAGAAAAGGCCCAAATGAAAAAAATATTCTTCATAAAACTGTATAGAAACTTAACCTTAAAAAAAATAAAAAAGCAACGGGGTTCGAACTCAGGCCGCGCCGCTCCGCCGATAGAGCGGCCGAGTCGAGACCTAACCACCTAGATCACCCGGCCACGAGAGCTGTTGCAACAGAACGATTGCATCGCGAAGACATGGCGCGATTAGGTGCGCAAATCAATGAGCTGTTGTAGCGCTACAGAACCTAACCGATTTTAGCACCCTGGTACCATCGTATGTGAGCATGTGTAAATATTCCTCCCGGCGCGCGTTAAGAAGTTTCACTTCAATCACACTTCAATAATACATGTTGCATTATTTTTTTTAACTTATTTAAATTTTGGCAAATATTTTTTAACCACATAGTGTCTCGCTGGACCGTGAACCGTGACTTGATCGTGGTATATCTAAAAAGAATGTTTAAAGAACGGAACTAAGGCACTGCAGCACCCGAATGTCGAATTAGCGGCAGCTAAAATCACGGTACGGTACGTGAAATTAGGATCCATCTCTAGCCATAGGATCTCCCTTTAGAGTGTGTGCCACTGCCATAAAAAATCATGTAAATCGTGGAAATATGTCATAAAAATAATAAATAATAAAGTAAAGCTTTAATAATTAAAGATACTCACCATCTTTTATGTTAATTCCATCTTCTCTTCGACAAGCACGAATCCACTGATTTGATAACTCATGTTTAGGAAAACGAAAATATTTAATATTACTCCCTTTGGTGGTCCTATTATTGTTCTTACAAGTAGCCACAGCACAGCTCGGCATAATTATACTATAAGTTTTTAATTTAAATAATCCTATAACATATATAAACACAAAACAAATCTAAAAATTCACTTAACTAAATAAATTTTTTCCCGGGTGACGTAGATGCGCGGGTGAGTCAAAAACGAGTCTAGAAATCAGCATACCGTTATATGTGTATCGTGGTTGACTACCTAAATCAACAACAACCAATTCTCCTGTCATTTTTTCCCATCCTTCTAGATTAATAAAAAGAAAATTATGTAAACACGTCAAAATCGTTCGACTGTCATTCAACTGCTGTCAAGAACTAGTCAGGTTCGGCCTTATCGACAAAAATAATAGAGATGGTTTTCCAAACTATATAACTTCCTAGAATGACTTCTATAAATAAAAAGAAATTCCACCCGTAACAACAGGGTAACCATTTTCGTTCGGTTTTTGTCCTCTTTACAACAGGCTGATACGAAATACCAGTCAATCTGCTCATAAAAATGAATTAACTCTTGAGTGATTAGCTTGATGACATTGGTAGACATTAACTGCGCAATTGTTCTTCAATGTTTGACAAGTCGGTAACGGTAATCATCAGCGAATGCATGTCAGGCAGTACAGAAAAACAGGATTAAATCAATCAGCAACAATCAAATCAATCGTTCTACCAAGATAATTTTGAATTGAATTCAGATACTACAACTCCAGGAAATGCATAGTATCTAAGAAGATAAGTCGTACTTTGAGAAATTTTTCGGCATAGACGGAGACAAACATGTTTTATAATCCAACTTCATGTTATCTTGTTGCCATATTGATAGACCTTGTTCAGAATAATTTAGCTCCTGGAATTATCTTCGCAATATATAAACTGAAGTCAAAAATTTTTGCTCTCTTTGAATGGTCCGTTATTAAGAAGCTGTAACAGACTCTAGAACAACTGATGCCTAATACACGTATTATTGATCTTAGAATATCTACGGGGTAAATGCCTTTGCTTGCCCGACAATCAGATAATGCACTTTTCATTCATAGCATTAACCCAAACGAACCCAAAAAATTTATAATTTATCCAGGGTCAATTGCTATACATTTACATATGCGGTTAGTCATGTTTGGTCCAAATAATAGACATATTTCCGGCTTCGCCATCTTTATTAGTACCTATATAGCGGAAATTTAAGTGTTGATATGTTCAAAGCCTAACTCTGCTCATTGCTGGCAAATATGGATCTTAATTGATTTTAGTCAGAATTTTGTAATTTGTTGGAATTTGTATGTAGTCCTTTTCTTTACAGCAGGTTTTACGTCGTTTTTGTTGTCTTCCTGTGAATGGGTGTAACTTGGAAGCGCTAACCCTATTAATCCCCTTTTTTATTCAACATGGTAAGTTTTCAAACTCTTGTAATGTTGGAACATATTTGGATGACTTCTGGGCAAATGCAGAATCGGAGATCACACTGTGCAGCAGTGCACACTGTAAGTATCCATTATAGCTTACAGACACAACTCAAACTGAACTAAAAGTTTGCTCTTATCCGCCCGTTCATAACTGCTGCAATGAAATTGCAAAAATTGTTTGTATAGAATACAGAGTAATAAGACTTTCGGAAAGCATCCAACGTACACCTCGATACCAATAATACAATTGTAGACTAAATCAAATAATTAGAAATGTTGGTGTTCTCAGATACGTACGGTACTGGAATAGATACGTTTGAGAGGGCTGCAACGGCATTTTATTACCATCTCTACTATCCAAACAGCCTTTTAGAAGTGGCAATGAACTTTGGATAGTGAGCCACCGAACATTTTTAAGCGTCACCTTAAGAAGCTAAATAAGGTGGACAATGACAACTAGGTTCTGCAATACCTCAACGAAAACTAAGATTATTATGCTATTGCGTCGCTAGAAATAACTCTAAATAGGCTAATGCAAGGGATTACTTTAAAGCCCACAACATTTCAAAACTAGACTTCGTACTCAGGCAAACTTAAAAAAATATGAATTACCGAGAACAACTGGATGTGTTTGGTTCTTCATCAAGAGAGATCAATCAGGGCGATGCCGATGTGACCAATGGCTTTCTCATTTTAACGACTCTAGTTAATTTTGTCAATCAAACATTTAAAATTCGCAGTATTTGGTATACAAACCTATGCATCAATCCACTTCTATAGTATAATTTTCGAATTTCTCGAATGATAAAGCGCTAAGAAATGGATAAACATTTATCATTATCCAAAACAAAATAAAATAGTCTGCTTGAACAAACCTCACAGCATAAGCAAGTAAATAAATAAGTACTAATAGTGGACCTATGAAAATGAAGTCAATCAACAAGATGCTGTGGTGAATTTTTTGTTCTTCCTTATTCCAAAGTTCTTTCTGGTGTAAGATAATGGAGAACAGACAGTGACTGTTCTATAGTGAAATGATGATAGATAGATCACAAAATTTTAAGAATGTGGAAAATGTGGTTTAATGGTGAAGAAGAGGTAGTCTTTCTAGTCACTTAAACCGTTTGGTACTGCTACTCAGTGCAAAAAATTGATATTGGCAATAAAAAACACACTAGTGTTCGAAATTGACGACTTATTTCAAGAAAAATCAACAGGCTGCAACTTAAAAAAAAATCGAGAATATTTTCATGGGAAGAGGTTGATGGTTCCTGTTGGATGTTAATAATGGAATTTGTTTCTTTTCGGACTATTTTTCTCCGATAAAACAGCTAACAATAATTTTACTTCTTACAGGTTCACATCATTGGAATCGTAGGTGCCTGTCGTAGAAAGGAGTTAACGAAAATAACATTGGAAGAAATTATCCTAGAGATCACCATCCAGGTATCAAATATTCCACGTATACCACCTTCCTGTGTAGTATTGAATACAGAATGAAACTGAAATTACCATGCGAATAGCTTGGGAAGAAGCAGGCGCCATGAGTCAAGATGTTCCTGAAAAATAATTGTACGGGGATTTACAGTGCCTCGCTAGCTTAAGTTTTGTAAAAGACAATAGCCATACATGACTAAGGAAGATCCAGAATTCGAATCCTACTGTTAATATATTTTAAGATGTTATTTGTGCAGTATGCATTTACCATTACTGTGAAGTGTTCATATTTCTAATACTTAGATTTCATGTTTTTTTATTTGACATTTGTTAAGTTGCCTTTCCTTGTATACCTGTATACTATCATTGCGTACACGCACGGTTTAAAAACTAATAATATTACAAATCTGATTTAAAATATTCATGTTTCCAGAAGCACTGTGTTGAAAAAGCTTCAAGAATCCGATGAATTCGTCAAATGTTTGCACTCTGTGGGAACTCCATCGGATGGATTCATCGAAATGCCTAGTTGGCCTTGCGACCCTGAAAGAACCATAATTTTGCATAAACCAAAGAATAATGAAATAGTGTCTTATGGCAGTGGATATGGGGGCAACTCGTTGCTTGGCAAGAAATGCTTTGCTTTGAGAATTGGATCGACTATTGCCAAGAGAGAAGGATGGTTAGCTGAACATATGTTGGTAAGTAAATTTTATATGTAAACTCAAATCAAATTCTTCCTTCATGAATCCATCTACTGTTACACTATCATTGAATCGCTTTATGACCCGAGAGACAAATCAACACATGTTCTCAATATGAACCCCATCTTTTGTAAGGCTTTCCCAATGATGTATTTATAGTGTTCTTGATATAGTCAAATTGTTTATGTCTATAACGGCTTAAAGAGTAGCTTTTAGGAGCATTTAATGATAGGTGACTGACTAATTAAAGAATGATGTTTGGTTATGCTGCAAAATATCAGAGTAAATAGTGACAATCCGTCAGATAGCCGTCAAAGTCGTTAGGACATCTAATGTAACCTCAATCCAACCATATGACCCACAAGCACAATCTTAGACTAGCCGGCAGAGTGATCATCGAAATTTCGTTCTTTGAGCTTAGCCATAAGTAGCTGTATTATTGACCCTATCAAATGCTTTCGAGAAGTCAGTATAGATTGAGTCCACCTGATTGATATCCCTGCTCCAAAGCATTCAACAGAACAACCTCATATGAGACTAGATTGGGGATGGTTGATCTGCGATTCATAAAGCCGTGATTGATGCTCGCTAATAATACTTCTACACTTTCAACTCAATTGATCATATATAATACTATCGAAAAGCTTTGGAATTGCTGAATGTTTGGGAATGCTTCCATAATTTTCAATAGACTCTTTTCATACTTTCGGGAAGCTCATGGTTTAGCAATACTATACTTATGATGTTTAGAGATTCATTGATGATTAATTTCATCAATGTCACAGAAGATCTTAAAGTTAACACTGTAATTAGGAACTATCATCACATCATTATTACTATGCACTAGTTTTACTGTTCTACAGCTGTAGAAAAGTAATCTGAGAGAAAATCAGCAATACCTTGACCATTATCACGGGCTTTATTGTTCTACTTATTACGATTTTCTCCGGTTATTTACAAAAGCCCAGAAGTTTCCTATTTTTTTTATCAATTATAAGACTTTAATTCTACAGTAAAATGTTAAGAAAACTTGAGGTATATTCACACACAGAAAGTTTTTGATATCTTCCAGTACCTTATTTACTAATATTATTTATTAGTTGAATTTTCCGACCAAAAATTATTTTTCTTTCAGATTTTGGGCATAACGAATCCGCAAGGTCAAAAACGCTACATTGCTGCTGCTTTCCCTTCGGCTTGTGGAAAGACTAATCTTGCCATGATGACTCCAAGTCTACCTGGATACAAAGTGGAATGTGTAGGAGATGACATAGCTTGGATGAGATTTGATGCAAATGGACAACTCAGAGCTATCAATCCGGAAAATGGATTTTTTGGAGTCGCTCCAGGTAGGTTTCTTTTAATATAAATCAGTACAAGTAAAGTCTTTATAATAGCACGCTCCTGTCGAAGGTCAGGAACAAAAATTAGATATTGTACAATAAATATCAATAAGTACTTCCCCGTTTAAAGATTCATATTTTGGCAAAATTCTAAATATTATTATATTATATTAGTGGATAAATAGTATGGTTTTAAAAGGAAAATTAAGCATAAATGCATTGGCTTCTTAAAGTTTAGCCTAACAATGGTATTTTAAAGGATTAGGCTAAAAATTTTATACGAACAAAGAATAAAATATACCAAAAGCAGTTTTAACGATGGGGACAGCGAGTTCTTCAAATGTTATGAGGGAAAGCTGGAAAATAATTCATGAATCTCGTAGTAGAGAGCATAGAGTATAGAGATCTGAAACAAAAAGTAAAATAAATCATACATAATAATGAGAGGATTGAAAATCCTCAAGAGGTCTGTAATATTTTTAACGATACTTTTTATCCTTTCAATATCCAAAGCCTGATCGTGATAAAATTGTTTTACAGCGAAATATGAATAGCATTATAGTTCTATATCCTACGACACCAGAAGAGGTTAATGGAATTATTTTTAAAACAGCAAAAATGCCTGCAGCTGGAATTGATGAAGTGGCTGGTCAGGTGCTGAGAGCTGTTGCCGATGAGGTCACGGTACCGCTTTCGCACTTGATTAGCGAGTCTTTTTCTGCTGGCTGTTATCCTGATGAACTAAAGATCTCAAAGTCTGTTCCCATCTATAAAAACAAGGGATCCCCATTGGATCGAGTTAATTTTCGTAATATATGTGTTCAGAGTTAAATTGAATTTTTGAAAGTGCTTTTAACTCTCGACTAACGGAATTCTTCGAAAGGTTTAGGCTGCTGGGACCCTTTCAAAATGACTTTAGAAAGGGCAAGTCAACTCTAACAGCACTCAATGAACTCTGTGATTTTGTGTATGGTTCTTTTAATAATAAAACTCATTCAGTGGCTCTGTAATTTGATCTCAGTCGAGCATTCGATACTGTAGATCATAGCCTCTTGCTGGAGAAACTTTATGTGTTGTGTGTCAGGGCCGTTGCTCACAGCTGGATATCGTCATATTTAGCGAACAGAGAACAAATAGTTATAATGAATGGATGCAAATCTAAGTCCAGGAAGGTAGAAATCGGTCTTCCACAGGGCTCAAATCTCGGGCCAATCCTTTTTATAGCGTTTATCAATGATATGCCCCTTGCTTGTCCCTCTCCAGATGGAGAGATTGTCTACACTGACGGTGCAATTTTTTTAATTTCTGAAGATCATATTGTGACTGCTATTGACAGAGCAAATCGGTCAGCTACTGAATTTAGTGACTGGTGTACCAACAATGGATTGGTTTTTAACACCAGTAAAACTCTTTATGAGCTTTTTTTCAAAAAAAAAAAAAACGCCACAATCGATCAAAGTTATTTGATTCGGGTAAATGATCAATCTATTACTCAGAGAGCAAGCATGAAGTTTTTAGGCGTTACCATGGACCAAAAGATGACATGGGAACATCATATTAACCCTTTGACTTCCAGATTGAACGGATCTTGATTTGTAATTCGGTACTTGAAGAGTTCGGTTCGGTTCTGAAACTGGATTATTACAGTCTTGTTCAATCGCATATGCCATATGGGATAATATTTTGTGAAGGCTCAGCTTATCTTAATAAAGCATTCATTATGCAAAAAAGAATTATTAGATGTATGCTGGGCCTTCCACCAGGTGCTCACTGTGGAAAGGCATTTGTTGATCTGGGTCTCTTGACTCTTCCATCTCTTTACGTCTACTTAATTATCTGCACGTTAAACAAAACGATAGTAATTTTTTTTTAAACTCAGCCAATTATAACACGAGAACTCAAAGTCACTTTTTCATATTCTCGCCTGAGCGTTGGTCAAAACTCGCCTACATTTCAGGGAATTATTTTATATAATACATTTCTGCAACTTTTTGGTGGTCACATACAAATATTACTTTGTATAACTTCTTGGTAGGCCAAGCTTTTTATGATGTAAATGGGTACTTAGCATTGTAAATTGAATGTACGTATTCTTAGTATTTTAGTATAGGCGTATTGTCAAGTCCGATAGGCTTCATTTTATTGTGAGCTTGAGAGATAAATAAAGATTATTTTAATTTGGTACTTTGTGACAAAAAATAAGTACATACATTTTTCATCAGTTGCTAAAAAAAAATAATCATAAAACTAGACAGATCAGGTCTGTATACAGAGTGTCCGGAAATACCGTTCGAATAATTGCAGGAGTGATTCTACATAAGAAACCATGAAAATTTTTTCATATGAACCTGGGTCCGGAAATGTGCAGTTTCGAAGATACAGGGTGTCAAACTTTTAAAAAAAAAATCGGTTTTTATTAATATCGTAAACATCCTTTTACCGCTTTTGTTGAAATTTGGTAGTGTTATCTGTAATAATAGGGGGCTCACTTAGCCTTAATTAAATTAAAGATATAGAGTCCAGTGGCGTCCCGGGGGCATCATACCGAATATTATTGAGAAAAAAAATGTTGGCAACTGACTTTTTTAAATATATTATATTTTTTTCGTATTAAACAACTAAAAATACATCATTTCTGCTTCTTAAATTGTTTTCGTATCTTACTTCGTTTTCGAGAAAAAAAATCAAAACCAGTTTTTTACATTTCCAAATTTAAAAAAAAATTAGGTTTTTTATTGATATCTTAAATATCCATTGTCCGATTCTATTGAAATTTGGTAGTCTTATCTGTAATAATATGGGGCTCATTTAGCCATAATTAGATTAAAAATATGAAGTTCAGTGGCGTCTCGGGAGGCACAATACCGAATATTATTGAAAAAAAAGGGTGCGCCACTCGCCACTGACTTAAAAAAACCTTATTAATCAACTGAAAATACAACATTTTTGTTTCTTGAATTGTTTTCGTATCTTGTTCTGTTTTCGAGAAGAAAAATAAAAACCAGTTTATTACATTTCTTAAGGGCAACAAATTCTACATCAAACGCTGCTGGTGGGTTACCATGATATTATTATTCTGGAAATCAATGGTTTATCCTATTCATAGAAAATGCTATAAGAATTTATTGCAACCGTTAACTTTTTTCTTTCTTTTTGTTTCATTGCGGGATGAAATAAAGATTTTTTTCTCTGTGACTGAAAGTATGATTCTCATGGAAATTAACAACGCATTGGCACTTAAATCCTGCTTCGTCTGTGAACAATACTTTATCGATAAAGGAATGGTCGTGATGATATTTTGTATATATAATAATTTATTTTAACAATTTCTACTAGAATAAACCATTAAATTCCAGAAATATAATGGTTATCCATCCACCAGCTTTTGTTGTAGAATTTGTTGGTTTTTATTTTTTTTTTCTCGAAGACGAGGCAAGATACGAAAACAATTTAAGAAGCAAAAATTTTGTATTTTTAGTTGCTTAATACGAAATAAAATACAAAATTTTAAAAAGTCAGTGGCGCACATATTTTTTTATCAATAATATTCGGTATGACGCCCCCGTGACGCCACTGTACTTTATATTAAGACTAAATGAGCCCCTTATTATTACAGATAGCACTACCAAATTTCACCAAAATCGGTAAAAGTATATTTAAGATATTAATAAAAAAAATCGCTTTTAAAAATAAAGTTTGGAAATGTAATAAACTCTTTTCTCGAAAACGAAGCACCATACAAAAATAATTCAGGAAGCAAAAATGTTATGTTTTTAGTTGCTTAATACGAAAAAAATATAAAATGTTTAAAAAAGTCAGTGGTGCAGATTTTTTTGTTAATAATATTCGGTATGATGCCCCCCGGGACGCCGCTGGACTTTATATTTCTAATATAATTAAGGGAAAATGAGCCTCTTAATATTACGGTAAAAGGATATTTACGATATTAATAAAAAACCGATTTTTTTTAAAAAGTTTGACACCCTGTAGCTTGGAAACTATGCATTTCCGGACCCAGGTTCATATAAAAAAAAAATCATGTTTTCTTATGTAGAATCATTCCTGAAATTATTCAAACGGTATTTCCGGACAACCTGTATAAATACAAATCTGGCGGGAAATCTGCCTCTAATGAAATTCTTCTGTAACTTGCTTTCTAATGTAAAGTCACGTTCTAACGCTCCATAGTGTTGTTAAATTACTCTGTAACATTTTTGTATTTGTGTCACTGTTCTTGTGTATGATGAAAATATAGGGAATAATCAGTTACTTCACCATTTAAAAATATATTTTTATCGTTATAATATTTGTCGTCTATCACAAATAAATTTAGGTATAACACCAGATTTTATTATTTTATAGGAACATCAACCAAGAGCAATCCTATAGCAATGAATACCATTTTCAAGGATACTTTGTTTACCAACGTGGCATCAACGAATGATGGAGGAGTGTTCTGGGAAGGTATGGAAGATGAATTGCAACCTGGTGTGACGATTACTGACTGGAGGGGACACAAATGGTCCAAGGAGACCAAAACTCCTGCTGCCCATCCCAATTCAAGGTAATAAATCAAATCAAATCAACTTTTGTTGGCAAAGCATGTTAAATATTATAACAAATGGGGACTTAGGGCTAATTAAAGTTACACGTCATAAACAGGGAAGTATAAGTAAACAAAGTAAAGTTACATATGTAAAACAAATAAATACACAATCAGATCAGCAACAGACCAGAAACAATTTTTTTTCATCACTCCTCCACTGTCTATTCATCATATCAAATTAAAATTGCACTATTGTATTGTGCACCACACAACATTGATTTAAAATTAGGTTAAAAAAATCATAAAATCTTATGTAAAAACCCCACAGGAAACAATAAATTAAAGGCTGTTTGTAGTAACCAAATAGTAAGACTCAAGTCAAATTTTTAGGATAAAATTACACAAACATACATAAATAAAAGAAGAAACAGAACAAAAGTTACACAGTGAAAGAAATTAAAAACTATTTTAGGGCAACGCAATATCTCAAAACGCATCCCGATAGAATTCCTCCATATTGTAATACGCTTTTCTCAAAAGCAGTTTTTTAAGCAAGTGCCGAAGAGTCTTTAACGAGTTAACAGTTCTTAAATGTGCCGGTAAGTGATTATATAATTTCCGACCCTCATAAATTAGCGACTTTTTGACCAGGATAATTCTTGGAAGTGGCAACTCAGGGCCTGACGGGTATTATGCTGCGGAGAAGATGAGTGTTGCTGTCTCCAATATAAAAAGAGGTGTCAGAGTTAGAATTCTCTGAGCCACGAAGTGCGGTCTACAGGTTTCTCTTCGATATCACTATAGATCACACTGCCTTTTTTTGGAGGATAAAGATGATGCTTAAGAGACCCAGGCCAGCGTTACCCTAGAATGGTATACCATATCGAAGGTGCGACTCAAACAGAGGGGAATAGACAGACCGCGCCAGCTGGTGGCCCAGCTTTTCTCTAACCAACCTCACACTTCTACTGAGAGCCACTATGTGATCTTCAAAACGTAGCTCGCTATCTATTTGTCTTCTTCTTCTTCTTTGTTGTATGATTGCATCATGTTTGTCTTCAACGATTACAACCGTATTTGAGACGCCGAGCTCCAGCTTTCGTGCCATCGTATTGGGGTCTTCCAGGAGGTCTTTTCGATGCCGGGAGTCCCTCTTTAGCGATTTTTGGTAGTCTCGTATTATCCATCCTGTCGACATGGTCTCTCTACTCTCTTCTTCTATTGCGGCCTCACCTCACCATATCTTGAATGTCGCACTGAGTTCTAATGTCATGGGTTCTAATGCGGTCTCGCAAACTGCAGCCTGTTATGCTTCTCAAAGTTCTCATCTCTGCTGTTCTGAGGACTCGCTTCGTTGTGGCGTTTTCTGCTCTGGTTTCGATAGCGTATGTCATGATCGGTCTTACATAGGTCTTGTATGTTCTTGTCTTGCTCTCGACAGATATGTACTTGTTTCACCATATTATATCCCGCAGATAGCCCGATATGAACGGGCTTTCACTTCTTTCTCCAAGTCCCTCCTGCTTGATATATTGACGCCCAGGTA
>JAEQML010047840.1:0-55747 GCA_016904865.1 Pissodes strobi | reverse complement strand
TATACAGGGGGTTCCATTTAATAAAAAAAAAATTTCTGTCCCTCTTATATGGAACGAAATACAAAATCGACGGGTCCGGGCAATTTAAAAAAAAAGTGGTTTACGAGATAATTAATTTATTCTATACTTTACGGACGCACTGTATATCGTAATAAATTTTTTGAGTTAATTTTTTTTTAGGCTATTTCACCTTTTATAATTTCCATAATTCTGAAATATAATCTTGTTTATTATTCTTATTATTATTATTTATTTTATTTTATTTTATTTTTTATTTTTTCACGATTACTTCGGTTGGTCTTTGTCGGGTCGGCCAACGATCAAGACATTATCCAAGTACTTTTCGTACAATTGTTACTGTACCCAGTATTACAGCTTTGACACATTGACTGACTACGTTTTCACTCATGTTCAGCTCTCTTAGGTTTCCTTGAAAATCCTTATGTACAAGTCCGTTACAGCTAATAACTAATGGAACTATTACGACTTCTTTGAGATTATAAATTATCTTTAAACTATATGCCAGATCTTGATATTTAAGTCGTTTTTCCACTGCGGTTTTCTGGAGATTAGCGTCGAGTGGCACAGTCTATGAGATAGACTTTTTGTTATTTTTTAACAAACCATGCTATGTCAGGTTTGTTATGGTTCTATCGGTTATCAGCGGTTGGTCCCAATACATTTTATGATTTTCATTTTCTTTAAGTGGCGCTGGTTTAAAATTGTAGTACGATGGGGGATCTCTTATTAATTTGGATTGCTGAGCTATATTTAGTTAGATAATATTGGCCAAGTTATTAGGCCCCTGGAGGTACTGATTCGGTGAGAGATTTTTATCTGCGGCGCTCACTGCCCTGTGTATTCCAGAATGGTTCCGGAGGAAATACTTTTTAAATTCTGACTTTTCTTTTTTACAGGTGTCCTCTACACTGCTGAACCCACGCCCGCCTTCTTTTCTTGGGAGGTACAGTCTCGTGCACGAAAACGCCGTGTGATGAAGCCTATACTTGGTAAGTATTTTTTTAGTTTTCAGGTCAATGTTTTCTAGGTCAGTCGTGGACCACTTAAGAATGTCGTATGTGTACATTAGCACAGGTATTACCCAAGTATTAATGGCTGCTATCTTTTCAGCTGCTGGTAAGTAGCATTTGGCTATCGCTGACACTCTCTGGTAATAGGCTTCTGCTGTTCTTTCCTTCATTATTCCCTCTTGGATTCGTCCTGTTTCGACCATCCCTAGATACTTATAGGCTGGAGCTATCAGGGTCTCGATTTCAGTGTCATCCATCAGCTTGGTGTTGGGTATTGCCATCATTTTACCTTTACGGTAATGAATTGTGGCACATTTGCTTAGCCCAAATTCCATCCGAATAGAATCACTAAACCACTTCACTAGCTCTAGCATGCTTCGTATTTGATCTTCGTTTGAGGCGTACAATTTGATAAGATGTGAAATTTTAGTTTCGTCGAGTCTATACCCATATGATGACAAACTAAGCATGCTGCTAAGTGGGTTAAGGGCCAGACAGAACCAAACTGGGCTTAAGCTATCGCCCTGAAAAATTCCTCGTCGTATGGTTAGGTTCTGAGTCTCATACCCATCTCTTCCGGTTACTAGTAGCTTGGTGTTCCATAGTCTCATGAGACCCTGCAACAACTTTACAACCCTGCCATTGATTTTATACAGCTTTAAAACCTCAATCAACCAGGAGTGTGGTACTGAGTCATAGGCCTTCTTGAAGTCTATCCATGCAGCCGAAAAATTTCGTTGTTTGGTAATAGCATGCTTTCCTACAATGTTGTCAATGACAAGTAGCTCTTTACTACCTCTGCTTCCATGTCTGCACCCATTTTGCACCCTTGCGATGATACTGTTTTGATTTAAGTGGCTGGTTATTTTCTCACACAGTATTTTAGTTAGGAGCTTGTATACGGTTGACAGGCAGGTGATTGGCCTATATTCTTTTGCCTGTTGAGTATTTTCAGATTTAGGAATCATGTAGGTCACTGCAGTGCAAATCTCCTTAGGGATGTTCATTGGATACTCCAACAGTTCTTGAAATTGGCCAGCTAGTACCTTGTGCAAAGAAGTAAATTTTTTGATCCAGATGTTGCGGATGAAATCTGGTCCTGGGGCCCGCCAATTGGGAGCATTTGATATGGCTCTCTTAATATCATCCTTTGTAATGGTGATTTCATCCATTGGTATTATGTGTCGGGATCTTTTGCGTTCTTGGTCCAGCCATTTTCCTCTCTATGTGATGTCATTCCATATATTGTTCCAGAAGGTATACATTTCATGCCTTGGCGGTGGTGGACCAGTTTTCTGTGCATTTTTCTCTAAGGATCTGTAGAACAGTTTCTGATCTTGCTAGAACATCTTTCTCTGTATGTTCTTTTTATAGTTTTCATTATACCTTCTTATCGTTTTCATTATACCAATTACTGCCAATTTATGTTTGAGTTTATCGTTAAACAGACTAGCTTTGGTTAGTCTTTCAGGGTCTAATCTAGATATTTTCGCATCCTTAAGAATATTTTCGCCTTTCGTCTTAACTTTTTGCGAGGACGTTGTATTAGGATTCAGGAAGTTGATAAGTATAGCGATTTTTTTCCTAATTTTATTAATATTCTTTTCTAATCTGATTTTCCATGGCGGTTCCTTAAGTTCTTTTGTAATTTTCTCTTTCGCTTTCAGGTTGACACCAGCAAATCCATACACAGCAGCTGCCGCTGTATACATAAAATGGTAAGTATTATCTAAGTTATTGCATTGTGATTGGTATTCTCGTAGTATGCTGTTGGCAATTTGTACTGCCTTATTTATCTTTCTAAATTTTAGTTTTAGCAATCTAGGTCTATAGGCTAGAGGGATGCCAGCATACAGTAAATATATATCATTAAATTTTCGGCACATCTCATGTCGACCCCCAGCTTCCTGCTGCTCGTTTTCCACTTGTTCAGCGCATAGTTCCGGTTGGGCTATTTCACCAGTATCCCGAGACAGTTCTTGAGCCATGACCTCTTCTTGTTCCTCTTCCTGTTGCTCTACCTGTTCCTGTTGGCCCTGGTGTTCTTCTGTCATTTCATTAGCCACTCTTCTTTTAATGTTCTCTAGCTCAGCTTGAGATAGTGCCGATCGTCTTAGAATAGAGTTAACTTGACTAGCTAGATTTTGTGTAGTCCATGTTGTACCAGGTAGGATTTCATGCCATTTATCATAGAGTTTATTCCGATAAAGTAGCATGTCTGTTTCGTTCTTAGTCACTTTGTATTACGCATACATTAACTGAATGTTATCTTTAGGTTTCCATCTTATACGCATACGCCGTACGTTTTGAGTAACTTGAGCTTCAACGGGGGATCGATTATCTTCCTCCAAGTTGTTCTCAAGATCCATATTTCCATCGCCGGGCCTTGCAGATCCGTTTCGGTTGGTAGCGTTGCTTGCCGCGCTACTTCCCCTACCAGGCTGACCCTCTGGGCGGTTCCGACGGGAGGCAGCCCTATCCTCCTCATCAAATAAGGACGTTGTTTCATGTGTTCTAGGAGCGTTTAACTTTCACACTGTACGGGGTGCTAACCCATACAGTGGTTTTACCATTGCCCCGTTAGCCGGTAAGCGTTTCTAGCTGGTACCACGTGGAGGTGGGGATGGATTTTACCAGCCTTATTATTATTTTTATTATTATTATTATTATTATTATTATTATTATTATTATTATTATTGTTATTATAATTTTTATCATTATTATTGTCACAGGCTTAATCCACTGTTTTGTAATATTAATTAAAATTTTGTTGTTTCCTTTTAAAACTGTCACCAGAAATACTTTTTACTACCTCTACCAAACTCTCTGTTCGTATGGACCTCAATGGAGGCTTATAATAACACCTATATATAGATTCCTGGTAATCACATCACATGCTCCTTAAATAGCTGACCAGCATCAGTAAAATAACTGATCCGTATCTAACTAAATAGCGTTGAGATGAAATGCGGGAAGCTATAACATAATATATTATATTATATAATATAAAATTAGTTATAATAAGTACTATATTATATATTCTATAAGGCAAGGTATTTTCACAATTCAATATAAATATTTTGTCGTAAGTCATAATAAGAAAAACGGCAAGGTGAAAATTATGAGGTAAACAAGAGGCCCAGAACTAAATTATAAGTCCCACGGGAAGATTTGACTAAGAGTTACGTTTATTACAGGCAAATATTAAAGGTTTTCCGTTTACCTAAGTGAATTGCATTCAAATTATAGAACATTTTCATTTCTAATTGTTTTGGTCACGGAAAGATAAAAATGAAGCCGCTCTATAGCAATATGTATAATAGCTAACTTCAATAATTCATCCCTAAGTATATTAGATGCAGTACTTTGCCGTCTTTGTGAAAACAGTAAATATTTGCAAATGATAGGACAGGAACGATGTTTTCTCTAATTATTGGTAAAAACTATTATTGTAGTTTCTCATAATATCGACTGAGGCATACTAGGCATGAAGAGTACTTCCTTCGTGTTAATAACGGTATAAGGAGAATAAATATTATATTGGATGGATATTAAATTACTTAAAAGCGAATTCCATATAGATTTAATTAAATATAATAACCGCTTCGGTTTTAATAATTTTCTGTGAATGGAAAATGCAAATTTAGAATCAAAGACACAAAATAGAATGTAGTTATATTACATAGAATATTGCATATTAAAAATACTTTCTTTACACATGGAAATAGTTCCAATATGATTTCCTAAAATTTTAAGCGACATTTTGAAATTTGTTAAGGCTAATACAAATTAATAATTTGTAATAAAGAATTATCCTCCAAAACTATGTTACAACATTCCAATTTTGTTATAATGGATTGTGTAATATTGAGTTTAGCGCCAAGAAAGGAGCTTACACAGAAACTTACAAAGAAAAATAGATATACAGGAGGTAATAAGTGCACTTACTTACATTATTATTGTAACTATTCATTTTGTACAACATGACCTAGGCAAAGATTAGTTCTCCTTGAACGAGTTGCAGGTTGCAGATATGTTTTAAATTTTTAAACGTTTTGTGGCGGAAATTGTACAGGATATGTCTTATATTGGGTTGATAATATTTTAACTTGTCGTTTTTTATATTCTTACCTACAGGTTAATTCAAAAAGTGATATAGTACTTCTGCCATAAAAGAGGAAGTATTTTAATCGAAAAACCGAGGTTTTTGTTTTTGTGTCTTAGATCACAAAAACCATAGCAACTCATTTCCGTTGGTTTGTCTGTCCGTCTGTCCATTGGCGCGATAACTAATAAATGGTTCAATAGACTTATTAAAACTTTTTTCTCTTTTCATGTTATAATGGTGTCGTTTTAACGAAGAGGTTGGCGTCAAACCAATCCCTCACCCTGTGAAGGTCCCGCGACAGAGTCGTGTGCAAAGATTTGTTATCTGTGCCGTGCCAGAGCAGCGTCGTGTCATCATCGAAAATAGTAAATCTCCCCTGAACATCAAGAGAAGCAAGGTAGTTTACATAGAGGAGAAACAGGATTGGTCCCAGGACCGAGCCCTGCGGAACTCCCAACGCAACCGATCCATACTTGGAAACTGAAATACTAAAGAAAACTAAGTTGTGGTTTCGAACCTTCGGTATTGTGGATAACACTCCGCTTTAGCACTAAAGAAAAAAGGAGCACTGAAGAAGAAATACAAACAAATTATGAAAATATATAATAGAAGATACTTCTGGAGAAAGCAGCAAGACCAAAGAATTAATGGAGAATGGAGGTGGACAGAAATGGATGGCCAAAGAAGAACGAACAAAAGGATAATATGCTAATCAACCCAGGGAATCAGGAAGCCTATGGTACCAAACTAATGAAACATACATTATAATAGTCAAAAGGAAATAGTAGTTAATTCCCGAGAATTTATAGACTATTACTGCAAGGATAAATGCAATGAAAATGCTACTTTGAGGGAAAGACAAAACAAATTCGAGAACTTCTGGAATTTAGATAACTAAATGCTTTATGCAACTTCCTCTCTTAGAGTTATACCGGTAAAAGAAAGGGACAAAAACTCTCCAGCTAAATGCTTCATGTAACTTCCTCCCATAGAGTTATACCGGTAAAAAAAGAAGCAAAAACCCTGCAAAGAGATTCCATACAAGTATATATCATCTAGCAGACGTAGAAGTTTGTTCAAAAATATTTCTTGAAATTTTGAGTATATAGTTGGCAAGAATTGACCGATATTAAAAAAGTAGGATCACAAGACGTGATTCAAAATATCAGGGGAAGGCAAAGTAATCCTCGAAAATTGTTGTTGCAGGAATAATACCAACAGGTATTTTTTGAATTCTGAGACAACTTCAAAAGTATTATATGATCTATGCAACTCAGAAAATCAAAAACCTGTTTCTTTTTTAACATACAAGCGAATATTTTATGATGAATTCAGCCTTCAAGCGAAAAACCCTAAGAAAGATGCATGAAGTTGCATGAAGTCTTATGAATTTTGATCTGAAAAAGTATTGACCTTCTATTTGGAGAAAACTTTGCCATTGCCTAGAATACCCACAAGTATGGTTTATTATAAGTGTCAGCTATGGTTGTACAAGTGGAAAGTCCATAC
This sequence comes from Pissodes strobi, assembly GCA_016904865.1. Classification (NCBI taxonomy): domain Eukaryota; kingdom Metazoa; phylum Arthropoda; class Insecta; order Coleoptera; family Curculionidae; genus Pissodes; species Pissodes strobi. Next base: position 49,099 of record JAEQML010047840.1, on the reverse strand, counting down.
AGCAAAAACCAGTGAGAGCTTTTGTTACGTTGGGATTGAAGTTGTAGCCGGAGAAGGTGTACAAGAGGTTGGGTCTATTTCAAGAAGCCATTTACAAGATAATCTAGGTCTCGAAGTAAATAAATTAATACTGTGGTCCGATAGTAGCGGCGGCCAAAAACGTAATATTAAAATAGATATCCTCCCTATGGCTATCAAGGAAGAAATACTTGCAATAGATTCATAACATAGTTTTATGCCAATAACTCAAAATTTGAAGACAGTGAGTCAGCATTGAAATATCAAAAGAGGCTCTACACGTCGGATAATTATGTTAAGGTCATGAAAAACTGCAGAAAGCGTAACAAATAAAATACCTATATTTTAGGAAAGTATATCTTTTTAGGTGTGAAAAAGTTTTAAGAAATATAGTTAATAGAAAAAAGACTATAAATGGTGAGTCTATAAACTGATGGCTGAAAAGTAGAGAAATTGTAATTTTTGAAAGAAATTTTTTTTGGCCCAGCACACCAAGGGATCATGCAAGATGTAGACATAAGCAAAAAACAGCTTCCGAGAAGACCAGCTTCAAAGCTCTGTATCCTAAAGGAAAACCAATATCATCTACAAAGTTAAATGACTTTGTTAACCCTTCAGATACAAAAAGATGTTATGAAAAAAGTATGGGTGAGGAACGGATCTGATGATATCGATGGCTTTGACGTATTATTGGATTTTGATCCTTAATACGAATACAAAGCTGCATATTACTTATGTTAGCGTTTAAGTTCCTAAAATACTACAGTACCTATTCATCGGGTTGTAGTTTTACCTTTTTTAATTATTAACGTATTTCATTTTGTTTGCCTGTCAACAACTCTCAAAAAAATAAAATTGAATAAAAGAAAATTTCCCAAACTAAAACAGTGTTCCTTGAAGTTGGGGTTTGGAACCATCTGCAAAATCCTCTACAACACAGTCTTAGCCTGCATCAGAATTTTTGCAGTCTACGCGCGTTTCACTAACCATGTTAGCATCATCAGGGGATGATTCAAAATTCTGTTTTTCAGTTCGGCAATTAAGGATTGAGCCTCAAATATGCAGGATAATTTAAAAAAAAAATTTAATCTGAATTCATCTGAAAAAGGTTAGGTTGAATTAAGCAACCGGTTTGTATGGAGTAGTGTTTGTGAACAATTAAAATTTAAAAACGTCGGTGTATATATTCAGATTTACTCTAAAAAATAATTTCGAAATTAATTAGTTTGTCTTTGGGGCGACATTACAACAATAAAAAACTCCATTTATATTTTCCGTACTAGCAAATGACGCTTAATCCGCAATTACATACCACAGTTCAATTTATGTATGTGTGTATGTATGTATTCCGATTAATTTTTGAGACATTTAGTTACATTTCTAAAAAACCTCACATTGAGATTGAACGATAATATATATACAGCGTATTTATAAATATCATTTAATTTCTTATGCATCAATCTTTCTTATAATTATTTACAATCTTGGATCATTTACAAAAGCATTATTAAATTCTAACAAAATTTGTTAGGAGGCAAGTATTACTATTATATACAAACAAAAGATCTGGAGAATACCTCAATTATTACTCCCAACACCCTATATCTGCAAAAAAATAGTGATCGTAGACTTAGCAGATAGAGCTAACAAATTTGACGAAATTGATGTAGATAAAAAAACAATAAAAAAGCAAAATATATCTAGATTTAAAATACTTAACCCATTAAATATAATTTAAAAAATATATGTTAACCATTTTTTTACAAGGTTATAATTCAATAAAATTTCAGTTTTCTAAGTGTAAAACAAATAACAGTAAAGGAAGGCATAGGCACGCTTCTCATTTCATAAATCAAATAAGCTGCAAAGATGGTGATGAGCATTAGATAGATTTCGCAGTATAAAAATAAAACAGCTCTCTTCAACCACCAAGATCAAATGTCCCACCAATTTAACTAACAAGATACTAGAATTCTAAAAAAAATTAACCCAATCAGCAGAAAAAGATAAATTTGGGAAGCGACACATAAAAAAATATTAAAAACGTCATGGAATGATTGACAATAAAACTTATTATAATTTCCTTAATTAAAAACTATTTTAATCAAATATCACTAATCTACCTAACATATCTTCTTTTTTAAGGATACTTAAAAAGAGAAGTGGCGAATCTCAAAAATGAGACATCTCCTATAAACTGCCTAAATATATTTGCAATTCAGACGTCTTGGACTATTTCACATGTATTTCGACTTTTACATGCATGTTTGTTTTGCCAAAAATATTGATGAGCATTAGACAGATTTCGCAGTATAAAAGTAAAACAGCTCGGTCCAACCACCAAGATCAAATGTCCCACCAATTTAACTAACAAGATACTAAAATTGGGAAGCGATATATTAAAAAAATAAAAACGCCATGCAATCATAAATTTCACTAATCTAAAAATGTTATATGTGACGCAATATTTATTTAAAAACACTTCTTTTATGAATACCTTTTTGGAGATTGAAATATATTTTAACTGATTGTAACCTGAAAAATAACCTGAAAAAAATGTGTTTTATTTTTGTGATTTGTATAGTATTATCTCTCGAATTTGATCATAATAAATATTGTCTGATTTTAACTTAACCAGATTCCCAGGAATAGTATATTATTTTATATGGAGGAAAAGTAATACTAGAGAGCAAGCCATGAAAGGTAACTTTTCCTCCAAATAAAATATGCTGTTTTTTCTTCAAATGTCGACAAATTAATGCAAAATCATCTCTTTTTAATAGTAATAATATCTAATTATGATTAAAGATAAGCGGGTTCGCAAGGCGGCTTAGACTGGTGTCGGTGAATAGGCACAGGTTGTTGCTATAGTAATGTAACATAAAGCTGTCAGTGGACACTGTCAACAATAATTATTTTTTTAAAATTGCGTGTTCGATTGCATTTTAATTCCGTATTGATAAGCAGTTATTGAGTAAGTTCGATTAAATAATAACCAATTTGTTCCTAAATTAGTGATTTTTATAAATGTAGTCACAAATTGAGTGATAAATACAAATTGTAGTTTAATAAATCTTGATTTGTTGACGCTTATTTTGTTGTCTGTATTGTATCTATGTTGCTAAGACAACACTTTTACCTCCGCCGGCGGAAAAGTGAAAAGTAAAGCTCCGGCGGAGGAAAAACGAAACTTCACGGCCGCCTACGCAGTCGAGTAATGACGGATTTACTGACGTTTGAAGAAAAAATTCGTTTTTTGTTTGTTTTAAAAATGTTTTAGTATCTATGATTCAAAAAGATGTGATAAACGAAATTTAGTTTCTTGAATCTTTAGGTACCTGAAGAGAAAGCTGGTGAACGCATTACGAAAACTTTATAGAATAAGTGATACGGCGAGGCGAACATTATAAAATGTGTGACACAAACGTCATAAAAATATCGCGAGGCAATCGAAAGGCTCGTCCACAATTCAAACGAAACATGGGATCTTTTATCGTCGTGTTCCTACATCATTCGCATCGAACCCGGCTATCCTTATCTGACAAGAATCGATCGATGAACGGACCGGTGTTTAATGTATAAGTATATTCTACCATTCGTGTTAGCGAATTTGCATAAAATAAAAATGTTATTCTATAGTCATACATCTAATACACTGTGCAGGCCTATAGGCTATTCTTTGAGCTGTTTTGTGCGGGTGCAGTTTCACGATTGGTGTATGGCGTGTGGTACACAAGAATACTATTTTTTTTTTGATTAATATCATTTATATCACTTCTTCTGTTCTGTAATTTTAAATTTTACTTCAAATTCTGTATACATTCGATGTCATTCAACGAGCTATTAACATTTGAAAAAAAATTTTTTTTTTCATCGATTCGCTCTATGTTGACCCTGTTGGATTCAATTTTATTCTAATTGGTGAAAATTACTTTTTCATATGTCAATCGATTATAGTCATTTACATTACCAGATGCGAAAGTTTTCTTTTTGGTGTAAGGTAGTTTTTGAGCCACGCGGCGCGAAGCCGAAGCTTTTCAAAACCTCCGAACACAAAGGGTTTTCGCATCCTCTTTTATATTATTTTAATTTAATAATTATTATATTCAAGTAAAAATCATAAAAAGGGGGCAAGAATAATCAATATCAATGATTTATCTATGACGTTAGGTGTCTCTCATTAGCGCCTATCACATATTTCGAATTTCAATAATTTAGTGAAACCTTACATTTGCAGTCGTTTTAGGATATTAACTGAAGATGAAAATAGTATTTAAAAGGCAGTTGACTTTGCATGTGCGTCACTTCTTTGGGATAAATTCAAAGAAAAATTCAATCAAACATATAACATGTTTTTAAAATGACTTTCTGATAAAAAAACGTTGCTCGAATTGACAACAATGTAATATTGGCATATTTTCAAGAAGAATCTGAATCTTAATCACCACTGACCCTATGCTTAGAATATTCCATGCTGAAATTGACAATTTTCCTAACCAAAAGTCGAGATATTTCCGAATTTAAAAAAATTATTGCATTTATTAAAGGGAAAACGATGGTTATGAGGCTAAAAAATATAAAACGTGTCGTTATGATACATTTAGCATCCTCATTTGGATGCCATTACGGCCTTCGTAATAATAATCAGTACCATTATGAATTCATATTAATACGCAAAGTTTAAAATAAAAGACAAACGAAAAGACAAGTAGTCTCCACTTTTATATGTTAAGTTCAATAACATTTATTTATTGTTCAAACTACTTAAAAATTCTGAACATTTTGTTAAATTCATTCCAGCAGATGGGAAGTGGGTACAATTTTTAGAAGGTAGGTATATTTACCGAGTACTTGATCTTGTTATGCATCAATGCCTGAAATGTTGCCACTTTCCTCTTATTTTCTTGGGTATCTCAGATTTCTGCCGCCATGTTAGAGGTTAGAGCGCCACTTAACAGTTAATAAACCAATCAACTCCTGACCACAATACTATGTACGATGCAGACAATCTGCGGAAAAATTGTCCGATATATTGTGGAGGATTTGGAAAACTCAAGAACGATGCTATATTGCATGGCATGGTGATGGTTAAAATAAAGTAATCTCTAAAAAAAATTTTTTTTCCAAAAATTTTAGTATTAATCGATATGTTTTTTTATATTATTTTCAAAAAATTGAGAATTATTAAAATATGCCTGCGATAAATTATATTTTTCTTACTTTTTTGGTAATCATGCTATAAGTTATCTGCGTCAGGTAATTTATTTTATTATGCGTATTTTTTCCAGCTTCTTTGATATCTGTGAATATTTTTACTTGGTTCTTTTCTTGCTTTTTAATAGGAGCCTCACTGCGCTCGGCGCCTTGGGTTACATTGGCTCTAGTTAATTCGGGTTGGCTGTGGTCAGTTTGCGTTTTAGCTGTAGTTAGTTTGGGTTAGTTGTTGCTTTGGATATGGGTAATGCAGCACTTCCTATGTTCTGTAACCCAAATTATCCCAAACTAACCATAGCTAAGTTTAGTTTGTGTTAGATGTGGTTAGTTTTGGTCATTTCTGAACTAAAAATCTGGTTATTGTACCAACATTAGAAACATTTCATTAATTTCTTATCAAAAATTGCTATTATATTTAAATTATCCTCACTTTTTTGGAAAGAATTGATAAAACAAATAGAGTAATTTCAAAATTAAAAAAAAAATGAGGGATTAAATTTTCTCAACCAGACCCCATGATGTTTTCTCAAAAGTATTCATGCCATATGGCTGCATGGTGAATTTTCCATTACTGTGATCCACAAAAATCGAGTATGATCTGTGTTCCTTTACCGCGTCGCTATATATATTTGAACCTGCTTGTGATAAAAGATCTGGTAGTATCTTTGTTTTAGTAAATGAATATGAATACATTGTTCTTCCATATTTAACATTTTGTAGGTGAAGATTTGGCAATTCAACTCCACTATCAACGCAACTCTTATCATAAAATACGTTCTACCGTCGTCGGTTTCCCTCAAAAATTGGGTTACGTCTTCTTTTGTTACAATCTTATAGATTAGATATTTTTTACCGAAATTCTGCAGATTTTCTTTTTAGAAACGCAATTAAATGAACGTATTTACTAATATCCATACTTTTTTCTTCACTGATATATATATTTTTATTGCCTCCTCAAAACAAATGTATTATACGTATTGAATTGACTCGATGTGTGCGTAGCGTACCGTGTTTGCTGCTCCGGTTCTTAACTGTTTTACTGCTAAAGTTGTAGTGCCCTGTTAAATCTAAAATTCTAAGAACGCTGAGCTGGTGGAGTTTGTACTTGGCTTGCTATCGCAGAAACCTGGGACCCGATGTGGATGTATTAATGGGAATAAGTAGCTAAAATAAAAGTTATCCTGAAATTACTATACTATATTCAAGTGTAGGCTGTTCCGTGACGATAAAATAGCGGTTATGGCTGATTCCCGAACAAGAAGTACGACGACCATGATGATACTGAAAAACTGATAAATATGGTATGTCTCAATTTCTGTAATCAGATAGAATCAAAGCTTAACCAACGTTTTTATAACATAGATTCTAAATTGTCTTATATGTCAGATACCTTAAATGGCCTTAGGACTGAAATATCTGCAAATGCCAAGTTCATAGCAAGTTTGGCTCTTAGAACTGACAGAATTGAGCAATTTACTAAACGAAATGCCCTTCGTATCCATGGGCTTTCTGAGAGTGAGGATGAGGACCCTATTGAGGTTCTAACTAGTTTCATAAAGTCCTCATTAAATGTTGCATGTGATCGACTTGATATTGACTGCGTGTTTAGAATTGGGAAGAGTACAGATGATAAACCCCGAGTAATGTTTAAGTTTATTCATAATTGGAAAAGAAATAAAGTCTTAGTACCTAAGAAGGTACTGAAGGGCTCAGATTATGCCATTTTTGAAGATCTTACTCAAAGTAGACACAAACTTCTGCTTGATGCAAAAACAAATTTGGGAAGAACAAAGCTTGGTCGGCGGGTGGTAAAATATTCGTCTGGAACAACCAGGAAAATAAAAAGACTATAATTAATTCTGACAAAGAATTGTAATAGTAATATTGTAATAATATTATATTTAACTTTAAGGTGTTAAAACTAAAACACAAATAAATAAATAATTATACCATTTCTAGGCCTATTTTGCTGATTAAAATATTATACTTACTGTTTGAATTCTCCTTCATATTTAGATTAACTCGTAGGTTAAGAGGTTATTGTTCGCAATTTTTTTATGTTCATTCTCATGTCTTTATTGATATGGTAGGACTAGGATTGGCAATTTACATTATTCCGTGAAATTTTGTTTTTTGGTCTCCTTATCGATGAACATGTTAATAAAAGCTATTGGGAATACATCTCATATAGAATACATTATTCTCATCTATTTTTTTTGAGTATCTTGTGTTAGATATTTAGATATTTGTATTCTGCAGATGATAAGCGTTCACTGTTTTGTTGCTGAATTGTAAATATTTTAGTACATTCAGTTAACTTGAATTTTATTATTAAATAATAATTTATCACTCTTCTGTACTATCGTACTTACTTTTATATTGCATGAAACAATATTTTTAATTAGTTGCAACACTTATTAGTTACCTGCACAACTGCCTCAATTAGTAGCATATTATGTGGAACATAAGAGTAGCGCCTAACATGTATGCAAAACACATGGCTAGAGTACTGTCATTTTAACGTTAGGTCCCTTCGGTCATCTTTTAATCTTTTTTCTTCAACTGTTAGCTCTCTTAACGTCATAGGACTCTCTAAAACTTGGCTTAACCACAGATCTACAGTGTGTCCAAAAAAGTATGCAACATATGGGAAACTTTTTTATTATTGGTTTCTCAGAAAATTTTATTCTTGATAAAAGTTGGTGCTTGCCCTAAAACAGTAAACGAGTATTTCAAATTTTCTATACTGCTTCTAGTGCGGGCGCAAATGTCATTTTTCCGAAATAGCGTCAAGAGTAAAGTACCTTCATTTATAAAGATACAGCAACATCTTATAAGAAAAAGTTCTTCCAAATTAAAAAAGAAATCTAAATATGAAATTTGAGTTAAGTACATCAACTTTTAATTTTTCTTTTTTTTTTCGCGATTTTTTCTTAAACGTTACGCCACTGGAGAATGTTTTGTTCATTTGTTATAAGTATACTTGCCAAGTAACTTCGAAATGTATTTAAGATAGAAACTAGTTACATAGTTGCATAATGTTGCAGTTTTTCCAGAGATAATAGCCAATTTAGGTATCAGTGTGTTGCAAACACATTTAAACACTTTTGATTCAAAAATGTTTCCAGTCAAAATCATGAATAAACCCAACTCTTTTCATTTCATGTAAAACAACTAATAATTTATTTATCTCTTGCACCCGATGAGTAAAATATGCCCAAGTATCCTAAAAAGCCATATAAAATGTTTGGTCTTGAAGAGTAGGCTATGCATTTGGAATAAAAACAAAAAAATAGCAATAATTTTACTTCGCTCTGACATATGAAATTAATTATTATTGAGTCAGTCATTCCAATTGTATTTTGTAATAATTATTGTGGACAATTATTTTGGACCAAAATTGTTTAAATGTGTTTGCAACACACTGATACCTAAACTGGCTTTTATCTCTGTAAAAACTGAAACATTATGCAACTAAGTAATTAATGTCTACTTTAAGTAAATTTTGAAGTTGCTTGGCATGTATACTAATAACAAAAGAACAAAGCATTCACCGATGGCGCAACGTTTGAGAAAAAATCGAGAAGAAAAAGGGAAATTAAAAATTGATGTACTTAACTCAAATTTCATATTTAGATTACTTTTTTAATTTGGAAGAACTTTTCCTTATAAGATTTTGCTGTATCTTTATAAATTAAGGTACTTTTTACTATTGACGCGATTTCGGGCAAATGACATTTGCGTCCGCACTAAAAGCAGTACGTAAAATTTGAAATACTCGTTTACTGTTTTAGGGCAAGCACCAACTTTTATGAAGAATAATTTTTTCTGAGAATCCAATAATAAAGAAGTTTCCCATATGTTGCATACTTTTGTGGACACACTGTATATAGCCTCTTCCAATGCTTTTTACGCGGGGCCAAAAATGTTCACCGGCTTTCGCGAGCGGGTGAACCAGTAGTCTAGGAACGGGTTGGTGTTGCCAAATTATCACGTCGAACAATATTTCTGCTGACTTTTTGACCCGATCAAATCATCGAGTTTTATTATTAATATTTATTTATTAAATTAACACAAACATATTTTTTAGAAAAATACGATTTTTACATTTTTTATTAAATATGATAGTTTATTAATGAAACGGCAATTTAAATGAACAAATTTATAATATTGATAGTAGAGTTTAAAAAAAAATTAAATGGTACTTTGACATGTCGATAAACATTTCAAAAATTCCTTTGATCTTCGAAACAAAAACCTGCGTGATAATATTAAGTATTACTTAATACAAATAAGAGATATTACAGTACAAGTTAACAAAATTTGAAATGACCTTTTACACCGATATTTAAGGTGAGTTTTAGTCCATGTTCAAGCACACCATTCACTGAATCTGATAATGAACTTTAATTTGACATAATAACATACGATTGCCAAGAAAATGAGTAATACCATAATGTGATATGAAAGGTAAACTACAGTTCGCGACTTGGCAACACGGAGGGGCAAAACGCGTCTAAATAGGAAAATATTTAAGTTTATTGTATTATGGGCGAGCGACACTTTTAATACCGGAGTAGGCATCTGTTGCGTAGCTATATAGATCTGTGATATTACCACACCCCTCCGTGTTGCCAATCGTTCTCAACAAAAATTAAACACCTTCCTTTGACTTTGCGAAAATCAAATTTACCTACTTTTTAAACATTTTTTCGCTGGATTTTGGCATTTTTTAAGATTTTCTCCGTCGCGACCTTGCAAAACTGATTAGATTTCGCGGCATTCTTGGCTTAGCCCGATTGGCTCTTGGCTGTCGTAGTGTCATCTTGTACTGTTCCGCCTATTCGCAATCGTTACTTCGTGAAAAAGAAAATATGTATTCGAAAATTCCGGGATATAAAGTTGTAATTATTGGACACGGGACCAGACGCTAAATTCCGGGATTTTCCCGGTTTCCCCGCCAACTGGCAACCCTAGTCATATTATTTGATCTCTGAGAGAGGCTTGCATGATTTAATATCTCGTAAGGACACAATTGATTACCAGTTCAAATTCTTGTCAAAATGTATTGTGTTGAAATTAGTTCATCCTATTTAAATATGTACACGCATTTCATTAATATTTTCGTTTTTGATAGAAACATTCTAAATATTCAATTAATTGGATATTCTAGGTAAAATAAAAATATATATAACCCAGACTAATAATATATTATATTAAAGGTGATCAGAAACTTTGAATAATTTTATAAAATCAGTCATGCCTTTACTAAATACTTCATTTTTAAACTGTTACAGTGGATCCAAATTACAACACAACCGCTTGGGAAATGCCCCCCTAACAGCTTCTCCATGCCTGTTAAGCCGCTTTTAAAACTGTGTTAACCCCTCGGAACACTTTCGACGGCTAATTTGGTTAAAGGCAATAACAAGCCTTCTGAATTTTTCGGTTGCTGGTTTCTAACGAAGTGACGCAGCAATTTGATAGGTTATTGGTGATAATGTAAAATGGCAAGTTTGTTGTGTTTAAATATGTCTTCCCCAAGCAAAATGAATATTACTTGTTGAAAACGCTGTAAACATACAGTAGGTATGAAATTATACAATATATAAGTATTTTATAATAATAGGATTTATTATTATTTATTTATGACTTCTTAGTTACAAAAAAACAATTAATAAATGAGTTAAACGATATAAACTCTAAGTAAATAAGTGTATGACATCATTACATGGAGTGTCTCAAACACTAGATACAGAACAAAGACACAATCATCAAGCTAATTACGTATATATTGCGGGATAAAATAAAAAAAATTGGAAAGCACGCAAGCATTATGCGGATGTTGCGTCTGTGACTACCACATACACTTAAACCTCCAGCATCAAAAATATAACTCTTGTACTCGTAAAACTCAATAATCAACAGAATCCTGAAGTAACAAGAAAAAATTACAAGCAAAAATCAGCCCTAGCAAGCTAAATTCGAGCATCAACTTTGTGAAGATTGGAAAAATAGAGTTCTGGTAATTAAGTGCAACAGTGAGCAAGAAAGTCAAAAATGAATCCAAAACATACAAGACCAGAACACAGAGGGCAAATATACAATACAATTCTCGCAAATAAAGAAATCTAAATTCAAAATTATTTTGTCAGAAAATAACATGAGCCTTCGGGAAATTACCAATCAAAATAAGTTAATTCTAAAGGAGGACTACTTGGAGATAACATATTCCAAAGCTATTTAGAACAATACTTGGAAAAATATGAGCATAGTGTTTGGAGAATGCTCCGGAGATCTTTTTAGATGACTGATGGACTTTAAGAGGGTGATCATGTCTTGGGAAAAGAATACCACAATGTAAAAGATGTTTTTCATATGATCATAAGGAACTAGATTTAAAAATAAACTTTCTTGTAAGTATTATGGTTTAAAGCACAGGTTTGAGAGTTGTCCAAGAGAGAAAAAAAATTCTGCAACTGTTCCCGAGCAAATATTAAGTTTAATTTAAACCAAAATACAGAGCATGAAGCTTTTTCCTTAGATTGTCCTACTTATAAATATTATTTGCAGAGATACAAAAGCTCAGTAAACAAACTACTACTAACTCTAAGTAGAAGGTAAATTTTAATCTTCTTGATATATTAGATTCTTTCTCTACGAATACTGCTGATATTCTGAACTCACTCGAAACAGAAACTTACCTTGAGTAGTTGCAAGTTGTAGTCGACTTGAATGAGTTTAAAACCAAAATACTGAAAAACAGCGAAATTCTTGAAATTCTTCATATTAATGTGTGCAGTTCATCCAGACACTTTGATGAAATTTTAATATTCCCGAAAGCGTGTGAGCTACATAATCTTGATATTTTATTGCTAGGAGAAATTAGAAACAAAACGATAAATAATGAAATTAACTTTGATATCAAACATGAAGTTCTGACATTATCTCAAGTAACTCTATTAGTAATTCGATTTAAAATAAATAATATATCTTACAATGTTGTTGCTGGTTCACCGTCTACATCTGAGCAAAATTTTATCATAGACCTGTACAATTTTCTACGGTTAGCTTAGTTTCTCTTCGTTGTAAAACTTCTCTTGCCACATGCCTTAAAATGACTAATGTCTTAAAATGTGTGATGTATTACGTTTAATTTTAAATGTGTTGCCATTTACGAGGCCATCGATCAGGTACGTACTGAGGAGGTTTATTATTATTTGAAATAATAAGTTAACATTCGTTAAAGTGTTTTTGTTACATTGACAATATTCCAGGCCCCATTGGGGGTTTTTAATTGTAACTGTTATGATTTGGAATATTATTTATTTATCTATTTATCTGCCTATCTATCCATCTTATATATACATTCATACTAATTTAGTGGTAGGTACTTACTTAGGAACTTATTGTTAATTATTGATTACATTTTCTGAAATAGCCATTGCCAAAATTCGGGCTCTTGTTGTTAGCTCTTCTATACTAGCGGAGGCTTTTCGAGAAACCTAAATTCGCTCTTAAGTATCTGTTTTAGTTTAGATTTTCCAAATATACGAGAAATTTTTCTGGAATACTCCTGGCGAAATCCCAATAATTTGGCGCCTTAATGGGCAATTTTTTACACCACAAAACATTCCAATACACTGATGTGGATTATACTTTTAACTGTTTGCTTAAATAAAACTTAATGTTGTAGTTTTTACTTATGCCAGAGTTTGAAACTTATTACATTTCAGTCAAAAGTTGAATATAGCAGAGCTTAGTTTTAGAAATTGCGTGCTTGTATCGATACACCGAGCGATACCCTAAGCTTGTAACGTCATAAATTCATGTTTCATGCCTATCCCGCATGAGTTACGCTCCAGCTATGGTAGGTTGTCATAAGGCTCTGGTGGCGTTATGTCGTAAAGATGAAACTTTTCCTCCATTTCTCTGTTACCACGGCATTATCCACCGGCAGGCATTAGGTTGAAAGTTTCTAAAACTAAACAACGTTATGATATTGACAGTAAAAATTGTGAACAAGATTTCAGGTCAAGCGTTTCAAAGAAGAATACTCAAAACCTTGGTCGATTATATTAAGCGTTCATACGGGGAGCTATTTGTTCACTCTAAAGTCCGATGGTTAAGTAGAAGACGAGTGCTAAAACATTTATGATGTCCTACCTGCCATAGTTCAATTTTTCAAAAAAACGCGATGAACCGATTGCAGAACTGGAAATTTCAATCTGGTTTGAAGATTTTGGTTTTCTTGTGGGCATTACAGAAAAAAAAGCTTAATTTGCAGCTTCAGGGGAAACACACAGAACTAGTGGAAGTAATTTGTGACATATGAGCGTCTATCAAAAAGCTTGAGCTTTGAGAACAAAACCTAATCAACTGCAATGCCAAGCAACTTGCTATTCTCTTAGAAAAGATATCTCAAAATCTGTTGGCACCCTATGACAGTGTATATTATGTAGAGATAGTTTTTAACTTGAAGGATAACTTCAAATACCGTTTTAAGGATTTAAAAGAAATGACCTTAGAGGTACAATTTTGTTTCAACCCTTCATCGAAATTGATATCCAACAATTTGCAACCTGTGTTACGTACAACTCTGGCGAAGATATAGCTGCAACAAAAATGGAAGTGTTTCAAAATAATTTAGGCTTAAAATCGTTAGTCCAAGTACAAAGTGTATCTAGCCTATAGTACAGAAAGAACAATATTCAGTTCTAGGTCGTGTTGAGAGTGAAAGCGTTATTTAGTTTAACCTGTGTGAATCCAAGTTTAATCCTATATGATGCAAAAATAAATACCGCAATCGACTTACCAATGAACCTATGGATAATTATTGTATTTAAATGGCTATATAAAATTATACTGCAAACAATAAAATACTTATCGATGAGTCTGAGTGTAAGCCTTCTCATTGAACATGAACCTGTATTTTTATATGGACATGTTTTTGTTTAAAATTACTTTTTTGTTATTTTTATTTACTTTTATTAAATCATATATAAGGAGCATGCCCTGCATACAGATTTCGTTTATTTTTCACACACCTACAATTAGTAGGTATGGATGCAGTTATGGGATATGTATTAGCAATATTAGTTATTCTGTTATTAGTTTATTATTGACAAGGTTCGCGACCACTGATTTCGTGAACTTCTTGCGGCAGCTGTCACCTCATTGGTGAGTATCTAAACGCATTTTGAAATTGAACAAAATTATCTAAACAAGAATTCTGGAAGGTATGATTGGTTTAATATTTTGGACGTTACTTCTAATTTCACTAATTGTATTTATTACCTTCATTGTAAATCGGTGTCTCTCCCAACACGTTGAAGCTGTCGAATGAAATTCGCATTTCCAAAGTGCCCAATCGTTCTCAACTTAAGGATTTTCGGCCGATACGCATATTGCCTCTATTCTCAAAATTTTCAATTTTCTTAGGTTAATATACGCAATATCCTCTCCCTTCCATTCAGTTAGGTTCCCGTCGTAGCCATATAGCTATTACAAGTTAGAATACCGATTAAAAGTTTGTTCTAAGCGACTAGCAAGCTGTACCAAAGACTGTCTTGCCAACCTGCCCTGCTGACAAACGAATTAATCTACTGGAAATTACCTTTCTATTTACGTTTTTTATAGTTAGTTGAAGTAGACCTAATATACATACTCATTCTGGAAGCAGAGTACGAGTACTGCTCGATTATTGTAAAACTTTTGACACCATAGATCACACAAGCTTGTTGACTAAGTTAAAATACTTCGCGTTGGGAGATTTTTCAGTAATTACCTAACTGGTAGTTAGAATTCTTATGAATCGTCTATGAAAGCAGGCTTGTGTATGTACTGGAACACTTGTTTTTCGGCATTTCTAAAACACACTAAATTTCATCAATTTGCGGACAACATGAGGATTATATGCCATTATTTCCTTCTTCCGATGTAGCTTCTGCTGGTGAAAATATAAATTTCGATTTTAAGAGAAAATAAATTACTGGTATTTGGCAAACCAAAAAATTATGCAGCCTTAAACTCTAATTTTAGCATAGTTATTAACGAATCTAAATTAGTATTTGTGGATGCCTGTAGAAATCATAGATTAATCTTGGTATCTAATCATAGATTCACGTCCGATATTTCCTGTCTAATCAAAAAACTTATACCAAATTAAACCTTCTGTATGTGCACAAAGATGTATTTGACAATAAAACAATAGTAATATTCTGACCATTGATATTTTCACATCTAATGTAGGGCTCGGAATTCAAATATTTGAATATTCGACTATTTTAAATTCGATTTTTTTTTAGTTAAAGAATTGGATAATTCGAATAGAGGGTGTGCAGTTTTGAACTTTTTTTGAGAACTTTTTGTGAAAAACTGGAAATCTATATCGGCTAGCGGCTAGAGAACAAGATAATTTTTTCGTCATCCACGCTAGCAAGTTAGTAAACATTCTCATTGATTCTAAAATTTTTCGATTTTTTGAAGGAAGGTACAAAAATTTTATATCGACAAATCGATTTTTTTAATTTAGTGAAAAAATTATATTTTCTGATCCCATACTTATACTTTCGAACCTGCTGAATTCGAAAGTGATCACCGTTTTTTTGTAGGTTAGTTTTCGAAATATGAATTTAAAAAGACAGTACGGTTTTTACAATTTCTAACTCAACTTAGAGCGCCTCTAGAAGCCATAAATTATGCTATACGAACTTGGTAATTTCAATATTTACAGTCATTTCTGCTCTATTGAATGGTGAGAACCGAGTTTCCTATCGTATTTGATTATATTTTTGAATCACGCTTTTTTGACGGTCTGCAGTTTTTTTTTCGCGATTTTTTTTGTTAAAAATTGGAAATCGACCATTCAAATACATACTCGAATTATTTCACTATTCAAATAAAATACCAACCGACTATTTGAATACTTATATTTTAAAAATTCCCAGCTCTAATCTAAAGTATACTGTGACGCTTATAATGGTCTAATTTATCGCCATGCAATTAGTGGGACTCTGGAACAACTTCAAAATACTTGCTTTGAAAATGTACGGCCCTACGGTCCATAATATGTCATAAGAAGCTCTTATGGCAAGCAAATCAGACTCCTGTTGTAGTAGCCAGGCTTCCTACAAGAGTCTGGTTGGCTTGGCATAGAAGAACGGTTTAAATTTTATATGATATCGACTGTTGTACAGAGACAAAAGTTGCTAACATACTTTTTAAGTCAAATCCTTAAGTGTTCTGATATACCCGTTTTTCAAACTTGCCACAGGGATCTGTACATCGTGCCTAAACATAACTTCGAATTTGTCAAAAGATCGTTTAGTTACGTATCGGTTAGCATGTGTAATGAAATCCTTTCTAAAATTAGGAAAACCTCAAACTTTAATACTTTTCGGAAAAAACAAAGACTCTTACCTTGTCCGAACATTTTACCTCTATAACAATTGTTTTTAATCTGATGACCTCTCATGCAAAGAAAACCGAAATCTACCATACTTAAAATATTCGAAATAGTCCATACACTTTTTGTATTTTCAGTTATTTTCTACTTTCAGTTCTTTTAAATTATGATATTATAAGTCAATATTCTGGCATCCCCTATGTTTAACTCCGCTGTTTCCCTTAAAATCCTCTCGGTCCTGATTTTACATACATCACATGCACGTAATGTTAAAATATTGAAACAGATATCGAAACCTCAAATTCAAAGTGCTCCATACAACATGGGGATACCTATTGGAAATTCTAAGGAATTTGTTATGGAAATTCGATAAATACGCTAGAGGCAAATACATTAAAATATCGTATGACCCTGAAATATCATTAATATTTACGAACTAACTTCCACCAACAATATCAGCGAACATTTTACCACTTAGTTTTGTGAATTATATTTCGTAATATACGGGTTGCCTTTCGATAACAACGTAATGTACATTGGGTTATATCAAGGAAATATTCTATTATAATAGCTATTAATGACTAAGTACATAAAACAATGCCTTATGGGGCAAGTCTGAGTAAATAAAGTGACAATTCCACACGTGGTAGGCATCTTTACCGCACTGGCGTGATTAGCAGTAATTTAGCTGCCACTTTACTGCATCGGAATTTCAAAACTATGTCATAAACAGTACATTATAATGCAACCGTGCATGCATTTCATCTTATATTCACTGCGTAGGCGTAGTGTTTATTTTGGATCAGCGCGAAAAAATCAGTTTTTCTTGTTTTATTACTTGGAGACAAGCTTTAGAAAGTGAAGCTACTCTATCCAAAAGTAAATACTTTCTTTTCAATAATCATGGTAGCGGCTACAATTGTCAGCACTGAAGGATTCAAGTCAAATTAGTAAGGATTTACACCTTCCCCCCGTTCCTCTCCATACAAGCTATATCAACTTTTGAATTCCGATACTACCGTCTCTATCATATCTGAAATAATTTTTTGTGCATACTACCTGATAACCTTTCTAATTCGTCGACGTTATGAAATGACCTGTGTAGGCACACCATCTGTTTTAATAGACCACAGAGAAAAAAAAATTGGGAATAGTTTTCTTTGTTTAAGATCCTGATGGGTTAATGTTTTTCTTAAAACTGTTTTCCATGGATCCAGTCTTTTTAAATTTGCACATGATATTTCTGACAGTGGCATGGATTTTCTGGGTCATTCTGAGTATTTTACAACAATCTCTGACCATTTGCATTTGTTTCTTTTTTGATAACTTAACAACTATTATTAATTTTTTTAAATATTCAAATCTTCAAAAATCTGAATTCAGAACTAACTAAAATGTCAAAGTTTTATGTTTCTGTAGCCTGTAGCAATAGTAATTAGAAAGTTATTTATTTTTAGGTCTCAGTGCTAGAATTATCGATAAAAGCTTTGCAGAGATCTCGTTGAGTTCAGTTATGGCATTGACCAATGTGTAATTGGTCGATGGTTATAGTTTATTAAAATATTAATGCAACCAGCGGGTACTCTCAATATTTGTACTTCTTTGTGAACTTTCATATCGGAGCCTAAAATATATATATGTCAGTGGTGGAAGTGGGGAGATGACACAAATGACAGTTTAATTAATTGTTTGTTTATGTTTATTTTTGGTGATTTGGGCTTTACATATTCGAAAAAACAAAAAGAAGTCCTCATTTAAGTATTTATTCATCTATTCTTCACAATATACAGTTCGACAATGATGTTCTCTTTCATATATAGAAATAATTTGCTGTGCTGGTAAACAAAATCGTTTTTTTTTTTAAACGTGGATCAAAACGGAAAACTTTAGATCTTGACTGTTTTTATCTTAGATAAATAAAATTTCGCTGTTATTAATTTAACTGACTTTAAACAATAAATAACGGTTATTCCTACAATTACTAAAAAAACAAGGTTAAATTTTAGGTTACGAGAAATGTCATTACGTCATGCTTGTATAACATTCATTTTTGCGAGCAAATAAGTTATTACGTCAAGCTTTAGGCTGCTTAAAGACATCTTTGAAGACGTGATTTGCCTTTAGTATCGAATAGAAGAAATGGCTATGTTTATTGAGAGACCAGATACATTTACCCTCTTTCTGTAAGTGTACCCCGTTTACTGGCATACCAGATACTTGTACCCTGCGTATGTTTTAAGATTGATCAGGCATGGTTGACTGATTAACACTGCTGTGCGCCGCCCTAATTTATACTCATCATTCGATGACGTTGACCTACTTTCCGGTACAAAGTATTCTCGAGTTGTCCTACTAATTTTTATACCACGCTTATTAAGAATTGACTCTAGAGTCGATATTGATTTTTAAGAATATTTGATATACCGATTTTCCGTTTACAGTATCTCAACTTTTATCCTTTTAATACCATTTTCTCATAAATCAAAAAACTTTTTATAAAGAGTGATTTTTTTCGTGAAATAAAAAGTTTCCCATATGGAAATAACTTATCAAGATACGCTGTATGATTTATTTTCGTTGCTTAAGGAATCTGATGTTTTTGTAGATCCCATATTATCATTATCTCAATGAGGATCGGATCAAATAATTCGGAAGATAGCAAACTAGACGGAGACGTCCCAGAAAGAGTCAGGCGCCTCGAGAAGACATATTCAGCCTACATGTGACGTACCAACCTCTCAACCTCACCAGGTGAGGTTGTCAACATCATATAGAGGCTGAAGATCAGAAAAGCACCAGGTACTGACAAAGTCAGCAACCTGATGGTCGAGAAGCTTCCTAAAAGGGAATCATAGCCATGGCTAATATCACCAATGCTATAATGAGACTTGGTCACTTTCCTGGCAGATGGAAGGAGGCTGAGGTGACCGTAATACCTAAACTAGGTAAGGATAAGACCTTGCCAGAAAATTACAGCTCTACCAGTTTTCTCTCGGCTGTGAGCAAGGTGGCTGAGGGAGTGATCCCCTGTTTCCAATACGGAGTCAGGAAGGGACACTCAACGGAGTTACTACTGCTGAAAGTAGAGAATATAACAAAAGGCTTTAACGATGGTCAAGCGATAAGGGCAAGACGTAGAAACAGCTCTCGACAGAGTATGGCATCAGGGGCTGTACTGTAAGATGATAGTAGGGGGTACTCTAACCGGATCAACAAGATCAAAAGGAGCTACCTAATAGACAGGAGACTTCATGTGAGAATTAAAGGCAAAACATCCAAGCCCAGGACACTTGAGGCAGGAGTACCGCAGGGCTCAGCCCCTGGACCGTCTGTGTACTCAATATTCACACATGATATACCATCATTTGACAACGCGCAAATTTCATTGCATGCTGACGATACAATGACACAATTGGCCCACAACGACACAAGAAGTATAAGCGCTGTGCTACAGGAGGCAACAGACGAACTCACAAACTGGATGATAAACTGGAAGATCAAGGCTAATGAGCGCAAAACGCGGAAAGGCTGTCGAACCGCTCATACTCATACGGATAAACAACATCGACACATTTTGGAACGACGAAGTCAAGTACCTTGGAGTGCATCTAGACCGTGGCTTGACATGGAAAAGGCAAATTCAAGCGGCAAGAGACAAAACCAAGTGGGCAATGGCTATGCTTAATCCCATGTTGGAAAGACATAGCCAAATTTCACTGAAGACTAAGAACAGTATGATAAACACGATAGCTAGGCCTCAACTGACCGTTCAACGGTCTGGGGTTACGCAGCGAAACCCAACATGAAACTGTCAACAAGAACAAGGCGCAGCATCGGTAAGGAAAAATGTTGCCAATTCATCTTGAAGTAATCATGATATTGACAATGAATTGGCCTTTTCTATTTGCTTTAAACCTATTATAAGTACGTTTTACGTAATTTATTCATAAGCTCTCCAATTTTATGAGTTATATACCGAAACCTAAATTTAATTATTATAATTTACAAATTCCCTAAAATCAGTTTAACGAAATATGTCAATGTGTACAAGTTTACTTAAGAAATTCGCCTTTATTTTTAAGTATGTATTAATTATATGAGCAAATTTTGCTGCAAACTGAGCAGTGCACTTTGTCCGCGTCCATATAAATTTCTTTGTGTGGTTTAATGCAGTTTAAAACATCATCATCATCATCATCATCATCTTATGCATTTTCGCTTGTTCTTAAGATATTTCAGTAAAGCAACACATCTTAGTTAAAAGTAAAACAGAAATATAAGTACGTGTGACTCCACATTCAAGTTATTAAAAGCAATTACAAATATTCTGCCTACCTTTTTACCCTCACCATTTACAATTTTGGGTTTTTTCCGACGTCATTGTTATTCTCCGGCCACTTGGTGTAGCTTTTTATTATCAGGCTATGAAACCATAAAACTTTATTAAAGTACCTACAAATACATTATTAAACATTGATAACCAAGACATTTTATTTGAAAACGAGTTTTATGCATATTTTCTAAATCTTTGTCTAGTAATGAATAATGTATTTTTCCATCACAACCAATTTATTTACTTTTTGTCTTGCTCTTAATGATAATTGAAACAGTAATATATATTTGAAATGCGCTTGTTTTATCGGTTAACACTCATATCTGAATGATATTATCACAGATCTATATAGCTACGCAACAGATACCTCTTCCAATGCTTTTTACGCGGGGCCAAAAATGTTCACCGGCTTTCGCGAGCGGGTGAACCAGTCGTCAAGGAACGAGTTGGTGTTGCCAAGTTATCACGTCGAACAATATTCCGGCTGACTTTTTGACCCGCTCAAATCATCTAGTTTTATCATTAATATTTATGTATCAAATTAGCACCAACATATATTTTTTTTAAATACGATTTTTATATTTTTTATTAAGTATGATACTTTATTAATAGCAAAACAAATGCACCGACAATTTAAATGAACAAATTTATAATATTGATAGTAGAGTTTAAAACAAAATTAAATGGTACTTTGACATGTCGATAAATATTTCAAAAATTCCTTTGATCTTCGAAATAAAAACCTGCGTGATAATATTATTATTTAATACAAATAAGAGATATTACAGTATAAGTTAAAAACATTTGTAATGACCTTTTACACCGATATTTAAGGTGAGTTTTAGCCCATGTTCAAGCAAACACCATTCACTGAATCTGATAATGAACTTTAATTTGGCATAATATAACATACGATTGCCAAGATATGAAAGGTAAACTACAGTTCGCGACTTGGCAACACGGCTGGGCAAAACACGTCTAAATAGGAAAATATTTCAGTTTATTGCATTATTGGCGAGCGACACTTTTAATACCGGAGTAGGCATCTGGTGCGTAGCTATATAGATCTGTGATATTATCCAAATAGATATGGAAAAATTAAGTACAAAATATATTCTGCAAATAATGTAAACGTCAGTGACAGGTAATTCAGCCGTTCTAGTAACCCAGACCGGATGAGGCCAGATACTTCTTAAGGTAGAAACTGCCTTAGTAGGTTACTCCAACGACAAGATGCCATACGAATTCATGTAAAGTCATCAATAATTGTAAAAGCCTCTCGGGCAAAGGCCTTTATAGCATAGCAATGGATGAGCTTTGCATGTGGGCTGTTATATTATGCTCTTTTTAGCAACTATATATCGCTGAACTAAGAAAGGCATTCTTTCGAAATCACTTGATCTTTAAAAAAATCTTAAACCCCTTTACAAGAAAATATTTATTTAAGAACACCGCGGTGGTCGTACCGGCATAAAGTATTTGAGCAACATTAACAATAAAAAATGTCATAAAAGACGCTCTGTTAATAATAGCAAACTATTAAGACAATATAACTTTCGTGGCTGAGTGTACTTGATAACCTCACAATCGGTACAGAACTGCGGGTATTTATACGAAAGCAGATGTCAGTGGCGTAGCCTTTTTTTATTCTATTTGTATAACGTGGTAAAGCAAAAGATGATATACGATGTACTGATAGATCCATATTTCCTTATTCATTTTATTTCAATTATTTTACACAATGCTGGCATATATGCATCGCCAATCTTCGCAGTCGCGAGACCTCGCGGGGCATTACAGCACATAAATCATAAGGTTTTCAAGTTTTCATAAATTAGAGAAACATGAAGTAAAGCAGAGTTATGAAATTAAGAACCTCTTTTAAAAAAATTAAAAGATCTTCATTTGCCATGTCTCACATTATTTAAATAGATAATAGCAGCAAAAGTGACACTTAAAAAGAAGAAACTCAGTTTGTATTACATGTTCAAATAAAATCGGGAAAAGATTTTAAAGACTCATTCAGTGTATCAAAAATCTTATATTAAACATAATCTCAAGCAACATTTCAACTTGTTCGAAAACGCCATATTGATGAACGACATTGTAACATTGTTTGTTCAACCCCTTCGTGGACTATTTCAGTGGATAAAATCAGGGTTGCTATAATGTTGGCACGCGACTGACAACATAGGTAGCTATAGATATAGAGTATATAGAAGTATATATAGAAGGAGAGTAGTACCTAGATTAGATTAATTTAAATAATTAATTAAATTTTTTTGCCTTTTTAAAATTAACACTCGAGCTGGTACACGATACACTAGCGTAATTTGAATGATGACAGTCATACTATTATGCCCTAATTTATTATAGTAACTCGCTAATGCTTACCAGGATACCTAAAAAATAATTTACGATGGCGAACATGACTCGATGCGGCTCATATTATGGTAAAATGTGGCTATTGTCCTGAATTAGTTATTTATTTATATTGTAGGAAAAACACACCTTTACCTACTTGATTTTAGTCGGAAAATAAACTTTTATGATACTGAATCTGGTAAAAAAAGAATTACCGACATAGACAAATAACAATAGACAAAGTATTACTTTTCCTGCCTTGGTACGAAGTGAAAACTTTACGGCATATACAAACCTTGATTATTACGGTGATTATTGACATATATACAATTCCATAGTAACCAACAGCCCAACTAATAACTGCAATTTTATCGAATTTATCACGACAGGAAAAATAAAGAGGTCTTGTGGCCATTGTAATAATTAGCAAAACATATTTTAAAAACCGGTGAAAAATTATATATTCAACTAAGCAGCAACGTAGATTGACTGATGTCTTGGCGGAACTACCCTATCAGCCTCAGCAGTCAATCTACTAGTTTGCTGCCCTGTTAAACAAATAACTATACAGTACCCGAATAAAATTGTAATTTCATTTCATGTATTATGACACTTTGATTTATTAAAGTTAGTCAAAGAAAATAAATGTGTCAACAAAGAAGTAGGCGTCTATAGACACCATCAATTCTAAATTAATACTATTAACATGTGCAGATTTTCAATGGTTTTCAATCCTACAAACACATAATTCCATAAGATGTTATTTCCTCTTTCTATAATGTGGTATTTCGTAATTTATTTATTTAAATATCTAATACTACTATCCTGTTCGTGCACTTTCCTAAAATAATGATATGTAGAAAGTAAACAAGTACCTACGTTTTAAATTTCGTGCATTATTACTAACCATCTCTCTAAATACATGCATACGTACATAATATGTATTAGATATATTATTAATATTATGTATCTATCTGTAAAATATACACATACCCCTTGCTTTTATATACCTACATATTTAAAATCATACGCGTAAATTATTATCGAAACTCTATTGTAATTTCCTTATACAACTGGCAACTGCGCAGAAACAAACGAGATCAGTTTGCGATCCTGCCGGTTGTAAATGGCTTCTTATATCGGCATTTAGTGTTATCTTGTTTCATTTCTTTTAAATTTGGAAGCCTTTTTGTGCTTTTGAGTGTGTGAAAGTTGTGTCTAATATTTCGTTGTATATTTAGGTATACAATTTATATTGTTAGGCGTATTTTTAAATACGTAAAACTATAATACGGAAAAACTTGTTTCTTGGCGGCAACATGACGGTTTTTATTCTCTTTCATTGTGTAGTACGTCATATTTACAACTTTTGTGTCTAATTAATTTTCCGGTACTTTTGTGGTAACTTAGTGTAAGTAATTTGCCTCAGGAATGTTGCATACCTGGTTGCAATGGGGACTACAAAAATGGGCCTAAATTTCATGTTTTCCGTTTTCCAAAAAACGTAATTTTACAACCAAAATGGCTAATATTGAAACTTTTTTGTATAGCCAGTCAGTTTGTATTTCAACATCAAAATTTAAAACTCCGTTTATTTCACATAGTTTGTACGATATACAGTTAATGTTTGAAGCCAAAGATACTAAAAAGTTTTCGAAATCTTGAATATAACAAAATAGTAGATGCTTTAGATTTTACTTGTGAACAATTAGCATTGCTTACAACTGCAAATGAAAAATAGATGTATTCAAGTAGTACAATAATTTTATATTCTATTCTCTATACTATTAGTTCACATGCATACAAATACTTAAGAGATTATGGATATCTTATTTTACCACGTCCTCAAACTATAATGGTATTTGTAATAAACATATGACTGATCCCCATATGGATGATAAAAATTACAAGTAAGATTGCCGTTTTCGAAAGATTACTGCGCTCCGTTACGCGTCGCGCAGTAACATTCTTTCTCAAGCGGCAATCCGTTACTTTGCGCTCTAAATACACAAATAACTATTTCACTCTGTGTTTGAAATGTGTTTGGTTTGCTACAACATCCTGAGATATTTGTGACACTGCTTTTAGACGTAGGCCAAATGCCTGCATACATATTTTTTATACTATACATATATTTCATTTGGGACCTATTTCTTTAAAAGTTTACGGCTTGTCTTCTATAATATATATAGTTTTTATACCTAAACACTCGCCTAAGCACTATGTTAAGCTCGAAATCAGGTAAATGAAATTTGAAACTGACTAACATGCATACTTACATTATACCTACTAAAGTATATTTTTATCGATTTTTTTAAATTATTTTAAGTAATAATAGTTAAGAGAATGTGTCGACTAGTTCAGTATATGTATTTATGTGTAATAACATTTTTTTCAGTAGTATAAAAAATTTATTATAAATAAATACATATCCTGAATTTTGGCACAGGTGCAGGGAAGTTGGGAGCCTACATTTAATACTACACCTAGTATTAAGCCAAAACTCAAACATAACTTTTGGGATTTGTCACGAAGTCTTTCATATTGCTAGCATTCTATAAAATAAGTTAATTATTTATTAATAATTTTCATAAATATTAGTGTATGTATCCCCTTATATGATTAAAGTTGCACGGCATACATCGACGACGTCACACGACAAGCAGTACAAGCACTAAGGACTAAGGCCTTGTTATTGAGTCGGTTTTGCATGAACCCTTTCTGAGATGTTGCCTCCTCGTCGAATAAGTAATTTCAGATATCTGGGAACCATTTGGGCACGTCTGACGGATTAGTTTTTGTTCTAAACTTATAATAAACTTCTAATATGTCATGTCTGCACTTGGATTGGCACTGTTATACAGAATATTAACCCCAAGCATATCTATGATTTGGAAAAAATAGCTTGTGGACACCTTCTAGTACGTCTTCCTAATTTATAGTTAGCACACGTTTGGTCCAACACATCAACTCCTACTTTAGTGATGTCATAGAAATCAATTATATCTGGAAGATGATTTGCTTATTATGGTGAGACTGAAGATTAGACAAGCTGATCCATTTTTTTAAGTGCATGTACGATACTAGGGAGACATCCTACGTAAAGCCAAATAGACAGGATTGAAAGGTAGGCAAACTCCTTGGGTAGTTCTCTTTTGTAGTGCAAACGCACGCTAATTTTTGCTTTTGTAGCTCTTCGACCAGCTCCAGTGAAAAACCAACTACAACTGTAATATTACAGTTGGAATACACTATTGGTGAATTGAGCGCTGGAATAGTTAATTTTCTAGGATTATAAACATTGTTTTTCCTCCCGGTATAAACAAAACCGTTTATAACGTAATACGTGGGAGCATCACAAATACACATTATTTTTAGGCCATACTGCACTTTCCTCGAAAACCAACTAACATTTGTTCCACAGTCACATATTATCCACATGCATAATTAGTACAATATCGACAGTTATTCACAAATCGAATGATAGTTTCAGAAATTGCTGCTAAAGCAATCTGTTCATCTCTAATATTTCTGTCATCGAATCACAGTGCTGTCAAAAGAAAAGTGAATATCTTTGATGTCATAACTAAACAAAAAGTATCACATACTGCTTCATCGATCGCAAAAAGTTGATCTATGTCCTCCATGTTTGAGCTAAACACTGCAGCCAAATATACAAGACTCATGAATGCCAATATTTCAGTTTTATCAATTTATTTTCAAACCGACGCGTGAAAGCTAATTTATTGGGAAATTGGTTAGTTCATTCGTTCTTTCAATAATCTGATCAAGCATGTGTTCATCTATTAGCAGCCTAAAATCTTCAAAAGGGATTTTGAGTTTGTTTATTCGTGGTGGTTCAGAAAGCTCTGGAGGGTGAGACGAGTGCGACTCGAGGCAAGAACAAGGTTGCCCATTTATTTCTGTTTTTCTCATAATAGTAACCTCTCACTACATTAGCCTCATCGCTAGACTCATCATCACTTGTATCATTGTTGCCGACAATGACTTTTGCATCTGGTTCATCTATGCGTATACTTTGATCTTTGATCACTCTCACTGTGGTAAATCGATTCTGAATCATGGTCACTAGAATGGTTTCTGCGTTATAAGGTCCTAGTACTATCAAATTCTTTGTCATCTTTCTCTTCCAGCTACTTCTGAGTTAAAGGTCTCTTTTGTGTCTTAGATTTGCCTTTACTATTATAGTGCTAATACCAATGGCGGGATCAAATTTGATCGAATCGATTTCTCACACTAATGTCAATATCGACTCGGTCGTGACGACCACACTAAATAGGGTATTTGGCGAGAAGAGAGAATAGTTAAAGCCTAATGTTGCCAAAAGTTCAGGTTTTATCGGAATTCTAGCATAATTCTAGCAAATTTGACCTCGCCATACTAGTTAGCGGTTAAATGAATGCTTTTACTTTAGAAATTATATGGATGTGTATTTTCAACTGTATCAACTGTAGGTTTTATTATGTAAAATATATTACTGTAAAATTTATAGAAGAAAAATGCTTTCTTTTAAAAGCATAAGCTAAATTCATTATATGTGTTGGTTGGATTAAACTTTTATAAAGATGCATTTTTGCTTTTTAAATTTTTTCTCTAGGCATGCGTGAAGAAATAAGCCCTGTATTATATATCCCTGTTTGGCTAATAATAGTGTATCGCTTTCTTATTGCTGACAGCTGTTAAGATAATACGCAATGCATTTCTAACTTTATACGCCACTGACAGGCCTCGCTAAGGGTTATACTTTAAAATAAGCACCTGATGCTACTCAGGGGTCCTAATCATTAGAGGAATAAGGCTCATGGAGGACGCGATTCGATGAATGAAACAGACATGTGTTAAAATTCTAACGATATCAAAAACACACAGAATAAATGATGCGGGCAATGAGAGGAGTTTATTGTATGGCGATCAGATAAAAATTCAAGATATTATTATATTGTGGCGTGCTACAATGGAAACTTATGAGTGGACAGATGTTTTGTATTGTTTTGTTTGGTCATTTTTAGTGGTATTAATTTAATCGAAAGTGACAATGTAGCCCTAGAATTTTGTCACCAGGTGAAATATTTCTAACCCATAGGAGTTCTTCTCAAACTACGAAATTTACGTTAAATAGGTATATTGACAAATTTCTGCATCACAAAGATAATTCTTTGGTTCATCGGCAGGATAGTATCACACTGGTTAGTAAGGTTACGCACCTCCATGATTATAAAGCCACTCATAATAATTAACCTCTTTATATATTGGAAATGAATGAACAACCGAAAATATAATATTCGTAAAATAAAATAATACAAGAGGTGACTTCCAACATGATCGGTATAGTGAATTTCCAATATATAATCACAAAATATTCAGAAGTATATAACACTTGACAGCACAGTTTAGTCTATATATTTACAATTGAATCACTTAAATTAAAAAAATCATGTCACGAAACTCGGCGGTCAGACATCACTATCTTCAGAAGAAAAAGGGCTGGCTGTAGCCATTAATTATTATCACGACGGCCCAGATAAACCCACACCAGATGCAAAAGATCGGCAAATTCCTCGCCAGCCAACTTTAACCTTGACGTGGCGATTATACGCGGTCTGCACCAAATAATCTGGGTATTATTATAGAATTGTTCTTCAAAATTAAAGTAGTTGATCAGCACCAATTAAATGAAAACGTGTTTTGTTGGTGGACTGGTTCAGGAAAAATAAAAATGTGCCATAAACATTCACTTTTTTTCCCAACAGGCGGTCATGGAAATCTTGTGTTATTATGGCTGCTCTGACTTTTTTACAGAAATTCCCTTAATACGCTTTATTGTATGCCGATTTAAGGTTATTTTAACATTGAAAATGTTTCTGTTTTCCTAATATAGGGCCTCAAATAGTGAAAAAGGACATGCTACATTTGCCACATGACGTCATACGCGTGAGAGATCGTGTTAGTTTGTTTATGTAAACTTAAATTTGATCATAAGGTATCGGAATTCGTTTAAATGAGTAAAATAAATTGGAACTAACTGAAACTAACCGAAAGTTGATTGAACGACTAACCAAAAGCACCAAAACGGGCTAAAACGTATCGGAACAGGTTACAAACTTTAAAATAAGAAAACTAACCTAAACAGGCCAAATTTTAAGGACTAACAAAAACTAACCCAAAACATAAAATTTGATTAAAACAGATCGAAACCGATTCAAACGACTAATATAAATTGGAACTAGCTAAAATTAACCGAAACTTGATTGAATACTAACCAAAACTTACCAAAAGCAAATAAAAGCACCAAAACGGGCTAAAATGTATCGGAACAGATTCAAAATATTAAACTAAATTAAAACTAACTAACCCAAATTAACCGAATATTGGCGACTAACCTAAACTAACCAAAAACACTAAAATTGGTTATAACGTATCGGAAATGACTAAAATAATCTAAAACTAACTGAAATCAACCGAAAATTTATTGAACCACTAACCAAAATTAACCAAAAGTATCCAAAAGAACCAAAAGGGGCTAAAACGTATCGGCGCAGATTAAAAATACTAGATTAAGTTGAATTTATCCGAAGTCTGGCGACTAGCTTAAATTGACCAAAATCATTTAAACTGGTTATAACGTATCGCAACCGGTTCAAATGACGAAAATAAATTGGAACTAACTGAGATTAACCGAAAGTTGATTGAATGACTAACCAAAACTATCCAAAAACTAAAATTGGTAATAACGTATAGGAGCCGGTTCAAATGACTAAAATAAACTAAAACTAACTGAAATTAACCGAAAGTTGGTTAAACGATTAACCAAAACTAACCAAAAGTAAACAAAAGCACCAAAAAAGGCTAATTTTCAGTTAGGTAGTTTTAATTTATTTTAGTCATTTGAACCAGTTCCGATACGTTCAACCCAATTTTAGTGTTTTCGGTTAGTTACCAAAATTCGGTTAATTCGCATTAGTTTTAACTTACTTCCATAGTTTTAATCTCTTTCGATACGTTTTAGCCTGTTTTCATGCTTTTAGTTACTTTTGGTTAGTTTTGGTTAGTCATTCAATCAACATTCGGTTACTTTCAGCCAGTTCCAATTTATTTTAGTCAATTGAACAGGTTCCGATACGTTATAACCAATTTTAACGTTTTTGGTTAATTTTGGTTAGTCACCAAAATTCGGTTAATTTGGTTAGTTACTTATTTTAATACTTTTTATCAGTTCCGATAGGTTTAGCCCTTTTTGGTGTTTATGGTTACTTTTTATTAGTTTTGGCTAGTCATTCAATCAGCTTTCGGTTAGTTTTAGTTCATTTCAGTCGTTTCAACCGGATTCGATACGTTATAACCAATTTTAATATTTTGGTCATTTTAGTTGGTCGCCATAATTCGGTTAATTTGGGTTAGTTACTTATTTTAATACCTTTAATCAGTTCCGATACGTTTTAGCCCTTTTTGGTGTTTATGGTTAGTTTTGGTTAGTCATTCAATCAGTTTTCGGTTAGTTTTGGTTAGTTTTAATTTATTTCAGTCATTTGAATCGGATCCGATACGTCATAACCAATTTTAATGTTTTGGTTAATTTTAGTTAGTCGCCAAAATTCGGTTAATTTAAGTTATATTCAACTTACCTTAATATTTTTAATATGTTCCGATATGTTTTAGCCCCTTCTGGTGCCTTTGGTTAGTCTTGGTTAGTCGTTCAATCAACTCTCAGTTAATTTCAGTTGGTATTAATTTATCTTAATCATTTTAACCAGTTCCGATACGTTATAAACAACTTTAGTGTTTTTGGTTATTTTTGGTTAGTCACCAAAATTCGGTTAATTTGGGTTAGTTTGAACTTACTTCAATATTTTTAATCTATTTCGATGCGTTTTAGCCCGTTTAGGTGCTTTTGGATACTTTTGGTTAGTTAGTCGTTCAATCAACTTTCGGTAAATTTCAGTTAGCTTTATTATATTTTAGTCATTTGAACCGATTCCGGTTAATTATAAGCAATTTTAATGTGTTTGGTTAGTTTTGGTTAGTCGCCAAAATTCGGTTAATTTAGGTTAGTTTTAACTTAACATTTGTAATGTGTTCTGATAAGTTTTAGCCCGTTTTCATGCTTTTAGTTACCTTTGGTTAGTTTTAGTTAGTCATTCAATCAACCTTCGGTTACTTTCAGTTAGTTCCATATTATTTTAGTCACTTGAACCGGTTCCGATACGTTATAATCAAATTTAATGTTTGTGATTTGTTTCGTGAGTCGTTAAAATTCGGTTCGTTTTGGTTAATTTTAATTAACTTTAATTTTTTTAACTTGCTAGGTTTTAGCCCGTTTGGCGCTTATGGTTAGTTGGTCCAATCACCTTTCGGTTAGTTTCAGTTAGTTCCAATTTCTTTAGTTATTTGAACCGTTATTTGAAAATTTAATGTTTTCGGTTAGTTTTGGTTAGTCGCCAAAATTCGGTTCGTTTTGATTAGTTTTAACTTACTTCAATTTTTGTAACCTGTTCCGGTACGTTTTAGCCCGTTTTGGTGCTTGTGGTTAGTTTTGGTTAGTCGTTTAATAAAATTTCGGTTAGTTTCAGTTAGGTCCAATTTATTTTAGTCATTTGAACCGATTCCGATACGTTATAATCAAATTTAGGTTTAAATAAACAAACTAACATGATCTCTCACGCGTATGACGTCATGAATGTGGCAAATGTAGCATGCACTTGTTCACGATTTGAGGCCCTATACTAGGAAAACAGAAACATTTTCAATGTTAAAATGCATTTGTAGATTGTCAGACATGCAGAATAGATTGGTTAAAACAAAAGTTCCGATATCATAATAATAAAGAAATTTCCCATATGTGGCCAGTATTCTGGCAGACACTGTATAACATTAGTTGGATATAAAAAAGATTTAACTATAACGTTGTATCTGCCAGTTTTCAGATTTAATTGAATTTCGTGCTCATTCGATTTTAGAATATGCAATAATTTTGGAAATAAGTGTGCTGGAATGTGCATTAAACAACATTTATACATACCTTTCAGGATCGCGGGGTAATTTAAATAAAGATTTTTCGCCACCGCTTCTAGTAGAAGAATTCAAATAAAGGCACTTATAACCAGGCATTTTTAACAAAAATAAAATAAAGATTAATTATTTTTTGTAACACTCTCGGACTGGCTCGCGTTTAGAATCACACTAGAGCTTGCCCTGACTATTTTTTGGGATGGCTGGCCATCCCAAGGAGGCGGAGCTTTAAACGAATTCTTGTTTCATGCGTTAGGTGGGAGGTTTCGCATCTGGTGTGGGTTTATGTGGGACGACGGCAGAATGGGGATTCCCGTTTCTCCATATTATCGTCGAGTAATACTCAAACAATATCTCGACAGGAAAGGAGTGAATACGGAGAAATTCAGGAGAACCTTCCGGATCACAATTGGAACCCCGTAATCCTACAAGATTTTGTCAAAATATAGGGCACACATAAGTGACGGTACCTTACGAGAGTATTTCATGGAATTTCGACCATTCCTGGAGTATGTTGACCTATAGAAGATAGTTAATTATGATGAAACAACTTCTATGATGATCTGGGCAAAGCCAAGGTGATCTGTAAAAGAGGATCTAACCAGTGTGATAGAATAATAGATTTGACTAAATTTAGCGTAAGCGATATGATTGCAGCTCTTCGAAGAACTTCTTCATTTCTTATGTGGTCTACCAATGATATTCTCAGCATTCTTATCAGACACCACATCTCGAATGCTTCCAATTTATTTATGGAACTTGCCAAACGTAACGTTTTTAGAGCTCTGTATCTTAGTTTGAAGTTTAGATTTTTATTTGTGAAGAAATTTTTAAGTTTGAGAAAGGTTGCTCTTGATTGTTCTATTCTACATCTAATCTCTTGTTCTGGGTCCCAATTTTTGTTCAACATACATCCCAGATACTTAAATTGCGTCACTTGCTCAATATTCTTCTCATTTACCTGAATCCTGATTTGTGAAATATCTGTCTTACTCACGACCATACACTTCGTTTTTTTTTATATTAATTTTCAGGCCTAATCTTGTGCTTGTTTCATTTACGTGATTCAATAATTCCTGAAGATCGTTTGCATTATCCGCGATTATTACAGTGTCATCTGCATATCTGATATTATTGATATGTATCCCGTTCACTTCACTTTAATACCTATAGGGTTATCTAAAACCGACTCAAAAAAACACTCCTTCCGAGTAGAGATTGAACAACATCGGTGATAAAACGCAGCCTCGTCTTGCACCCTTTTTTATATCGAACTGCCCGGTTGTTGACAGGTTGCTCAATCGAATATCTGCTTTCTGGTGCCAGTACAGATTGCTAATTAATCGAATGTCTTTACCATCTAAACCTAGTTCCTTAAGGTACGATATTAGGAGGTCATGTTTTACATTGTCGAAGGCCTTCTCATAATCGATGAAACACATGAAAACATCCTTTCTCTGGTCCTGACAATTTTGTACCAAGGTTTGTATACTGAATATTGTTTCTCTTGTTTCGAAACCATTTTTAAACCCAAACTGACTGCTGCCGCTAGCTTCTTCGCATTTTTTATAGAGCCTCGTATGCAAAATTCGCAGAAAGAGCTTCAAGAGATGGCTCATTAGAGTTATAAACCGGTAATCTTTGCATGTTTTTGCAGTACTTGATTTTGGTAAAGTTATAAAAGTACATCGAAGCCAGTCCTCTGGAATATCTCCCGTGTCATCCCTTCAGCATGACTTTAAATAATTTTGGAACTTTATCAATTCTAAGCGTAAGACAAATGACTTACCTAATGTTGCGTGTTTGAATGATGAAAGTGTCGATATGGGTCCTGAGACAGCCCAACTTTTTGCGCAATACTTTAGTTCTGTATATTCCTCTCATCGTCTTGAGTACCCAAGAGTGATTTCATCCAATAATATAAACATCACCACTCATTCTATTTCAATTTCAGATAATTATTTCTAGTTGGGCAATTGAAACATTAACAAGGTGCCTAGGCGGAACAACATCCACCCCATTTTACTTAAAAACTGTTAATTTATCCTTGCTAGAACTTTACACCTCATACTCAATGAGTCCTTGAGATAGGAGCTCTTTCCTGATTTTTGGAAATCCAGTTTTGTGATTCCTGTACACAAAGCTGGTGAGGCACACATAAAATTATTCATATTACAAACGTTATTTCTAAGGTTTTCAAAAATCTTCTAACTAGATATCTGAGCTCGATGTTGTTCTCTGACATCAATAGCGAGCATTTTGGCTTCTGCATGGGCAGAACTAAGTTCGTCTTCTTGTTTAATGTCATTACTTTTTTGGGGCTTTCGAGAAGGGTGCTGATGTTCATTGTATTTATACAGATTTTTCCAAAGCATTGACGAAATTATTATGCAAGCTCGAAACCTTCTGAGTATTTGGCCTTAGGCTCAGTTGAATTAAGAGTTACCTTACGAGTGGAGCTCAGATAGTGCGACTGAACAGTTTCTTGTCCCATGAAATTTCTGTCTTATCCGATGTTACCCAGAAATCAAAAATCCTCTTGTTTGTCGACGATTTGAAATTGTTCAAAATAATTATTACTCTTAATGACTGTTTGGCACTTCAGGAGGATCAAGACATCTAAATGCAGGCTTGAGAAGTTTTGATTATATCATTGACGTTGAGTCCCTGCTACCCGTCAAATCTATCAGGGATCTTAACATTGTTCTTAACGCTTAGTGTTGAACACATCGTTAATGTTGTAAACAAGTTGATGCGATTCATTAAAAGAAATTCAAAACTATTTATTGCAATCTGGTTAGACCACACTTAGAGTATGCTTTCTGATTTTGGAATCACCATTACGCTAACCATATCAACAGGATATGTTCAAAAAAATTCTCTTATTATATAAACAAAAAAAAAAATCTGAAATGACGAATGTCATTTTGATGACTTATCCTTTTGCCATTGTCTGTAATGAGAATGCACAGGGACCTTCATCTCCTCTTCAAGGTGTTCATTTCACTAGTGGGTTGCCCATATCTGCTCGATGAGTTAGGCTTGCAGGCTCCCTCTAGAATCACCCGTGGCCGCAAAACTTTTGTTGTACCCTTTCGTTGTAACAATTATAATGCTGAATCATTTCATATCCCACTTTTCAAATCTTGCTTAACCGGCACGAGCAACTCGAATTCTTCTGCACTCAGATAGTGTTTCTTAGACAGTTATAACAACTAAACAACGTTTGAGTATCTCAATTCAATTAGTAACGTTTTGCCTTACATTATATTCATATGTTTCCTTCTTTTTTTATTTGAATTTTTCTGTGCAGATTTAAGATTATACAGACTCTAGTGTAGTTTAAGAGTTCACTTTATAAATGGATATGATGCGCAATAGATAAATAAGTTGTGAAGACGTTCCTAATAAAATTTGATAGCTGGCATCTAGAAATGCGGAAGAATTTAAGTAAATATACCGGAGAATAATTTTGTGTCAATTCTACTTCTTTAAAAGTTACTCTGGTAAGTTTGGTTAGTTAGGTAAGTGTATGTTTGCCCTTTAATATTAAATATATTTATCCTCATTTTCAAGGAGAAAGCCACGATCGGCGTCGTTTCAAAGATCACATTACCTCAAACTTTAATATATAATATTAATGGTAATAATAATTGTAAAATATACTCTTAGCTAATAAGAAACTGTTTTTATCTTGCCCTAAATTGTTGTATCATAATGGGGTTTCGAACACAAACGTGTGGTAGATACATCAGAACAAAGCACTTTCTCTATTATGTTACTACCTTCCACACTTTTGTCTTTCACACCACGATTTTATTAAAATTTCTACATCAGTAGGACCAGTTCGAAAGAAAAATATCAATGAAATACTTCGTTAAAATATT
This sequence comes from Pissodes strobi, assembly GCA_016904865.1. Taxonomy (NCBI): domain Eukaryota; kingdom Metazoa; phylum Arthropoda; class Insecta; order Coleoptera; family Curculionidae; genus Pissodes; species Pissodes strobi. Next base: position 12,849 of record JAEQML010047840.1, on the reverse strand, counting down.
ATACTTTTCTCTCTCATCTTGTAAGAAAATAAATTTGCTACTGACGCCATTAAGAAATTTCCTGGGGCTATATTAAGATTTTCTTTTCTCAAGTATTACTCGTTGAATCTACTTCAGTCACTTAATAAAATTTTCTTATTAAAATTTTAATATACACGTTTTGTAGAAAATATGTACCTCTTCTAAGAAATAAGAGCGTTTCTGAAAAAGTCCAGTCGAGACCTAAACGAAATTACTTTTCGGAATAATTAAATTCTTGATTTTTCTCGCTCAATTTAACACTATCCTGTCACAATTGAGGGTTATTTGGGGACAGCACCATTAAATAAAGACTTTGTGATGCAAACGAAAATATTTTAAATACAAAAAAATATTCTCATTCTGGATAAGGCGTGATTTAATATAGAGAAAATTTCGAATTTAAATAACTTGGAAAAAGAGCAGCTTGATCGCCTGAAAGAACGAAGAAACGTCTACTGATGTCTGTTGAAACTTTTACTATAGAAAATGAGTGACATACTAAATTTCTTTTTCTATTAGATCTGCGTGTTTTGGAATTTTCAGATAATAAAACCATTTTCGGTTGAGTAAATGTAATTTCAGTCTTAAACGATTTGAGTACTTTCACAAATTTGGAGAGATGATTACTGACATTATTTTGAGACGAATATGGCTAATAAAATGGCTTCGTTACGAAGATATAAATAAAGACAATTCCAAAAATCTCCTAAACCCGTCTAGATTTTATATGCGAAGGCATACAGCCTATCTGAATCCTTCTGATGCCCTCCGGGTTCAGCATACAGCACCCGAAGTGCACCCTTCCTATCCCCGCCAACGTTGGACAGACGTCATCGGCATAAATAAACAAATTATCGTCCCCCGAATAGATTTTATTTCCCCTCGGGCGCCGCCTAACTTCGGTGCACCTTTACGGGAGACCCGAGGGTCAGTGGCCTTGGCATAATTACTGTAGCCTTGGACAAAAACCCTTTACACTAGCGATTGCATCCACTAGTGGGACCCTGGAAGTTTTTAGCAGGGCATTCTTTCCGAAGCCTTACCGCTAGCATCGATGGAGGGAGTGGACCCTTCATAGGTCACCCACTATTTATTAGCCTAGTACTAAGTCCCTGCAAGATTTTCAGCATTTGCCCCAGCGTTAGTCCCACAACCAAGGTCCGTCCAAGACCGTTCCTCAGATTGTGGAAGAACAGACAATATGAAGCCAACCTCTCACAACTAAGGTCCGTGCTGGAAGGTTCCTGAGATTGTGGAAGAGCTGCCCATGTGTGGTTTGCACTGAGTCTCTGGATGATTCCTAGCGTTAGTTGCAATCCCTCTCCAACTGAGGTCTGTTCTAGAATGTTCCTCAGATTGTGGGGGAGCTACCAATGTAGGGTTTACGCTGGGCCCATAGAAGGTTCCCAGCGTTAGCCCCTTGTTTAACTTTGGAGGAAATAGACAATCACCAGCTGCGGCGTCCCCCTGCGGAGCTGGAAGACTTACACAACGGGGTGTGCCATATGCCCCCAGGACAGTTTTTTACGCGATTCGGGCGTTTAAGCACGGCCCCTTGATCCACTACCGCTTGCGAGGATCGTTGTGTTTCAAGCTATTTACGGTATGATGTAGCCTAGTACCTCTTATAGAGGGTTGTTTCATGATAAATCTCGTCCGGTCGAAATGAGTCTTGTTTTTGATGTGCAAACATCAAAAAAACAGTCATGGCCTTCTAAAATTTGCAAAATTTGTTTATTGACTTTCCCAATCAAAGGATGCATCCGCAAGATGACTAGCTGGTAGTGAATAAGCTGCGTCCATAGATTGATGTTATTCCTGGTGGCATTAGAATTTCGTGTCGAATTTATGCAGTGAATTAATCCACCCCGCTGCCAGTAAGTATTATTAAAGAATCCTAACTAATATTATAAATGCGAATAACTAATACTTAAAATGCGGATGTGTTTGTTTCTTTCTTTCTTTTCACGCATAAACTACTCAACCGATCATCATGAAATTTTGTACAGATATAACTACTCAACCGATCATCATGAAATTTTGTACAGATATAACTACTCAACCGATCATCATGAAATTTTGTACAGATATTTTCAAGAGTATAGCAAAGGACACAGGACACTTTTAGCTTTTACCCGCGGCTTCACTCGCGTTGATTATTACGGTTAATTTTAATCCTATTTTCCAATCGTAAACTACTTAACCCATCATCATTAAATTGTGTACAGATATTTTCAAGAGTATACTAAAAGACAAAGGACACTTTTAGCTTTTACCCGCGGCATCGTTCGCGTTGATTTTTACGGTTAGTTTTAACCCTATTTTTTATTTTCTTGAGGTTATATTTGTAAAAAGTTTTTTTTTTCTTGATTTTGATTTGCGCCCCTGCAGCGAGCGAAGCGAGCGGAGGGCTATGCGTGAAGTGTAATATTAGACATTCTAATGCAAACGTTACAAATGTAGATATTAAACAACGCACGTCGGTCTGTAACCGTTAGTGTAAAAGCAACCAATTCCAAATAAGTGGTTGCCTATATTCAGGCGTCACGCGGCCTAAGGTGGCATTAGATTTTCATGTCGATGATGTCGATATAGGATATGTTTACACATCGGTGTCTCAAGTACTAGCAGACTCGCTCATTTTTTAAACAAGAATATGAGATACTGGCATTACACAGTACAATTGAAGTTAGAACATGGCTCAATGAACAATTTCCTTATAAATGGATATAACAATATTCAGAAAACTCGTGGCCAGCCAGATCCCCAGATTTGACTACTATTGCTTTTTGTAGGGGTACCTAAAAAATGACTCTTACAAACATCGACCATTTCAAAATATCGACCATTTGGAAGAAATAATACGACAATGTATTAATAACATTACAATAAATGTGTTCAGAAAAATGTCAAGAGAAATAAAGGCCCGACAATTAGTTGTATCGAAGGCAGACATGTAGAGTAATGGACAATTAGATTTTGCAAAAACTCTCAGGTGTTTAGAGTTATTTCGGTTATAATAAAGGTTCTACTTTAAGCAGTTAATTCCAGTGTTTTTCTAAGTTAAAAATATTCCAACTATTGGTTAATAATTAGTTGCTGATTTGAATAAAGAATTTGAATAAAAATTGTGTTTATAGATGGTCCTTTATCAATAATAACTCATTAATAAAAAAATTTCCCATATGATGCGTACTTTCTGCCGATCACTGTATGACATAACACATAGGTGCCATAAAAATTTTTATCCCACAGCAGAATTATGTTATCTCAAAGAATGTTTCTTTTTTGCTAGCAGTTTATTTTAAAAGGGTTTGGTGTGATTGTTACGAATTCGCACATTATTATTATTGTTACCACTGAATATTGATGTGCGTTCTTTTTAATAATAAACTGCATTGTCATTAAAATGCCTTTTCGTTACTTCCTAATTTTTAACGGTAAATACTGAATTTTTAATACGAGAAACCAATTTTTAAACAAAAATGGAGTAGGAAGAACTTCCGCAGGAAATTATTAACAATGTTGCACAATTTGCAATGTTGTACATTGCAAATTTTACTGGACACATTTGTGGCGTTTCTCTTTATATGTTATGTGCATGTATGCATGAGAATAATATCAGTCATATCCGACCGCAAAACTAAATTATGAATTATCCCTATGGAGATTCTAATACTTTCACTTTTGATGACAATCAGCGAGCAGCCAGCCAACATTACCTCTCTTTATTATGTCAAACTCGTAGAAAAAAATCTCTTAAATATCCGAGCTTCAGATTTACCTTTAAAAAGTATAAGTATACAAAGGAACCTTTAAAAATTCTTTAGCAAAGCAAAGACGCAGCTTCGGCAGGCGAAGCGAGCTTATACGCAATTCAAAGGGCCAATCTGTGATCGGCTTTGCGTCGCCCGCTCCTCTGATAGATATTTGATATAATTTATTCATGGGGAGAGTGCAGCACCAGCAATATGCCACATAAGAGGCTTACTACTACAGACACATTAAAATCGTATCAAATATGCATATCGCTGCCTGCATTTACCTCAGGATTTGCAGACTGAAACGTTGGAAAGCGAAATGACTTAAATGGAAAGCATTCAGCGTCCTTAAATTAATAACAACTAAGTTAAAACAGTCTTACTGCGGAAAAGGCATATTTTATCTTTTTCTTTTTAGTAGAAAATTATCCCAAATCATATACGTTTGAAACAGCATTAAATAAATTAACAAACATTTACTTCAGCAGTAAATGTTTGTTAATTTGTTTTAATGCTATGCTATGCTGTCTTGAATCTGAGGTTATATTTTTGAAAATAGGATATTTTTGGATCCAAATATCTGCATTTTCCGTTATCAAGGGAATCTCGTTATTCGAATTGCCACAATACAAGAGATATAAAAGATATGAATATACACTTAGTTACTCGGGAGGCCGAAAAAGAAAAATGTAATAAAATTAAGAATACTGAAAGCATGGTCGAAGACTTCGAAGGGAGATTGTTAGCAATTTTAGGAAAAAAAATAGCAGTACGCAAAATATTTACACACCCAGGTGTGAATGACGAATACCTTAGATATTAGGGAAAATCATACTTAGGAGGTAGAAAAAGTGAATAATAGAGCACATAGAAAAATATAAGATGTACTTAGAGTGGAAAATAAAGCACACAGAAATATATTAGAGATGGAAATAGAATTTAGAACGCGAGTGTTAATGATAACTATCTGAGATAATACAGAAAATACAAACATGCAGGCGTCCAAAGCTATGGGTCAAATATGGAAAAATAGAAGGTTGATATAAAAAAATAAAACTAAAAAGTTTAGTATATACAGGTCGTATATGGAAAATTATAAAAATAAAATGGTAGTTATAATTGGGAATGCAAGTATTAACGATAAGTACCTTACTGGGAAAGTCATAGTAAAAATACGTAGGCATTAAAATAAAAGAAAATTGAAAAGTAAAATAGAAGTATAAAAGAGGAATAAATAGAGTTATAATTTTGAAAGCAACTAGAAGAAGCCAGGAAATGAAATTAGAAAAGGAAGACCTGCTTAGGTCTTACTTGAAACCGTATAAGGGGTATTGTAACCAATGAGGAAGTTTCATCAAGTTTTTTTATTGTTGAAAAATAAGTGGACACGTGTTTTTTTAATTTTTCATAAGGCGAAAAATGAGGCATATGCAACGCCAACGCCTTGAAATGTGCTTATGACGTCACAATACACATGCATTGTTACGTCACGCTCGACGAGCGGTGTGTGTGCGAAGATGTTGATTGACACGGTTCTTGAATAGTTGTAGGTTGTAATTAGTGGGAAACAGATGTCCTGGAAGTGAGTTCCACAGTGATGCAGCGCGCCAGACAAAGGAGTTCTGGTAAAGCGATGTTCTAGGTGTTTCTAGTTGTACGACGAACTGGTGCGCTCCTGCCGTCTGTCGGGACTGTCTGACAGGAGTTGCCAGGGGCGGGATTATGCGGGCCAAATCCTGGGAACATCTGCGTGAAAGTATCTGTAAAACAGAGACATCTCGGCCACATGTCTGCGATGTTCCAGACTATCCAGATTCCGGGTCAACTCCGGATCACCGACGAGACACACAGCCCTCTTCTGAATGGAATCCAGCAGCTTTAGGGTATGCTTTGGTGCGGCACCCCAGATATGTGAGCAATACTCTAAGCACGGTCTTATTTGCGCTTTGTACCTACAGCAAGAGCAACTGCTGCGGTGTATAGAATTTTTTGTTGCGAAATAGCGCACCAAGCTTCTGGGAGGCTGATTTTGCGATGTTAGCAACATGGTCATGCCGGTCACCCAGCAGCCCGATTGACGAGGATGAAGGAATGGTCGATCCTGCCATAATGATGTCAGGGCCCGCTGTATTGGCCCTCTTAGTAAACGTTGCTGCCTGGGTCTTTGCTGCATTGAACTGGACCAAATTTCGGTCGCCCCAAGTTTGAACTTTCTCCAGGTCTTGATTAATTGCTGTAATCTGCTCCTGTTTGCGGTGATGAGTCTCAGTCGCTGGTAAGGATTTTTCTGATCTAAAGTGGGAGACAAGGGTACTGTCATCTGCAAAACTGTAAACAGAATTATTCGTTTCGATCAGCAGGTCATTAATATAGATAAGGAACAGAGTTGGTGAAAGTATTGCGCCCTGAGGCACGCCCGCGTTGATGGTGAATGTGTCCGAGATGTGTCCATCGACTGCAACGTGTAGGGATCGGTTCTTAAGGAAACTGGCCAGCCAGCTGCAGAGAAAGGCGGGCAGTCCCAAGGACGGCAGTTTGTTGAGCAGTCCGTCATGCCAAACTCTGTCGAATGCCTTTGAAATATCCAACGCAATCGCTCGAGACTCTCCGTAGTTTTCAATTGCCCTACTCCACATATGAGTGACATAGGCCAATATATCTCCTGTCGATCTCTCTTTGCGAAAGCCGTATTGATTATCGCTGATTATTCTGTTGCTCTCGAGGTACTTGAGTAATTGCTGGTTGACTACACGCTTCATGACTTTGGAGATTATTGGAAGCAAGGCAATTGGGCGATATTTTGAGGGCGTGGTTTTCTTGCCTTTTTTTGGAACAGGTTGCACTCGAGCGACTTTCCAAGAGGATGGGTAAATCCCTTTTCTGTAAGAAAGAGGAAAAAGCCTGGAAAAAATGGGTGTTAGTTCGTTGGCGCAGTTCTTTAGCACGATGGCAGGTATTCCGTCCGGTCCTAATGCCTTTTGCGTATCTAGTTCTTTAAGGATTTTGTGAATATCAAGGTGAGAAAACTTGACTTCTGCCATGGTAGTGTTGATGTTCGGTATAGTGGGGAGAGTCTTGCCTTGAGGCACGTCTAAGGTAGAGTGCGATGAAAACATTTTGGCGAGCATGTTTGCTTTTTCCTTGGCTGTAGTCGCCGTGATGCCACGTTCGTCCGTCAAAGGTGGGAGAGACGTTTTTGTAAAGTTGTTACTTACTGCCTTTGCTACCGACCAGAAATTCCTGGAACCACTGGGGCATTGCAAAAGTTTACACACTTTAACAGTAAAATATGTGATGAAATAGGAGATGAAATTAGAATCCACATATGAGTATATATAAAGTTTATAAGGAAAAATAGAGAGTATATGAGAATATATTAAACTAGAACGCGTTATAATAGAAAGGAAATAAGGGAAATTAAGTTGAAGTAGCATAGCACGGGAAACCATGTAGCAGTCATAAATACCAGGATAAATATTATATGGAGAAAATCGCAACAAGTTAGGGGGAAAAAGAAAAATTACATCAGGAAATTATCGGTCGATAAAATATGTAGAGATGGATAATAAAAATTAGCCAATATAAATAAGAAACTATAGGGTAAAAAAAGTCCGAGTAAGGAAACATAAAATAGGAAATCATAGGAACAATTAAATAAAAGATAGACTAAGGACATAGAATAAGGAATCATAAAGTATGGAAACATAGAAAAAACAGAATAAATAGAATATACGTTGATACGAGGAAATCTAGAATACGGAATGAGGTAATATAAAATAAGGAAGCATAGAAGAAGAAACACATGTGCGTTGTCACCCTGTAAATGAAAAAGAATGCTATAAAGAAGCAATGAAATAATAGTAATAATAATAATAATAATAATAACCCTTTATTTGATAATTTTAAAAAATATACTACAAAGAATTATTACACAATGTCTGGCGAGATCAACTCTTCAAACTCTTTTATATTTTAGTTATTACATACCTTTAGTATTGTTATCAATAACTAACTAAAAATGTTAATTTTTGAAACAGCCAGTTGAATATAAACTTTATCAAAATATTTATTTGGTGAAAATAATAACGCTAATAAAAAACTATAACGTAAGTTTGACTGCAAAAGATATCAATTGTCTTTTCCAAAGCCAACTAGAGTAATAGAGTGTTATAAATAATTTCATCAGAAATTTGATTAAAAATACCGCAAACGAAAAATCGTTTCTGGTCAGCTTTTATTTATTGAATGGATGGGGACTTAGTAACTCATGGTAACACTGTATACTACAAAGAGGCCTTAAAGGAAGCAATTCATTTTATAAAAGCATACGAAAATCCCGAGGAATGCTTTAGACTAAAGAAAGATCTAAGCAAGTAGCAGAAGATAGACAAAGATTAGTTCCAATATTCGAAACGATAATCTTTTTAGGCTGTTACTGGAAAGTGACACACACACGGATGACGAAAATGTTTAAAATAATGAGGAAAACTTTCGCGAATTAATCCGGGTTTAGGGCAGAGAGTGGTGATGGCGTTTTAAGAAGTAATTTAAAAATGCTAAAGCTCATGCCACACATATAAGTTAGTGCGATTCAAAATTACCTTATAGAATGCTGTGGTGAAGAAATATTAAATACGATTTTAAATCGAATAGATCAGTGTCAATTGTATTGTATAATATTTGATGGAACAGATATTAGCCATAAATCCCAAATGTCTGTCGTATTACGATATTGTTTCGAAAACAATATTAATGAAGATTTTGTAGGTTTTGTAGACTGTCATTCAAATTTTGACCAAGATACTATGGAACCCTTTGTTACGGGACACATTCTTGCTCTTACAGTTTTAGGCTTTATTAAAAAATGTAATTTAAATCCGAATTTGTGTATGGGAATTTGTACGGATACCTGCAATCTAATGTTAGAAGAGCAGAGAGGTGTTGTAACAGAACTTAAAAAAGTTTTTGCCAAATGCCTTAAAGTGCCCGTGCATTCCTAATCACCTAAATCACGCCTTAAATTTGTCTATATCAGAAACCTTATACGTCCAAGGAGTTCGGAATACTGCAGGTATAATGAAAGAAGTTATAGCATTTTTTAAAGCGTCTGCGAAAAGGAATGTTATCATGAGAAGAAAATTAGTTGGTTGTCAACTCAAAAGTCCCTGCGAAACTCGATGGGTTGAGAGACATGAGTGTGTATTACAATTCGAAACTAAATTGGATAATATTGTCCAAATTCTTAATATTTTTTATCTAACAAATGTTTGCCTTTTTCTCCACCTCATTGTACAATTCCTTGGAAAATATAGCCGCTTCGGCTCTGGCTCCAGGGTGTATACAGCACTGGTGCTGTTGTAAGCTAAACATGAATCCTCAAAACAATACAGAACATATCTACACTAAATATTATATTATCTAATTGGAAAGGTCGCGAATTGTCCTAGAAAATTCAGTTATTTCTTCTAACTTTATCGTTCATTAATTTGTTTAGGTGACATCTTAGCCCTTAATTTAGGCAAAATTTTTCCAATAAAAAAAAAAGATAAACACTACACCACAAAACTTATTGGAAATATTATTTCAGTCTTAGAACAAAGACGCAACAATTCTGAAAATAATTTTAAAATAATATGCGCATCTGTATTAAAATCTCGTGAAACTTTAGGTATAGAAAGAAGTTTGTGTTCCGAGAATCACAAAAGACATTAATCGACCAAACATTAATGCTCCAGATAAAGAAACGGATTATAGGCTTAACATATACATACCCTTATTTGATAATGTAATCCAAGACATAAGATTAATAAATAACCATAATCCAAACTCTCAACTATCACCGTGTATATTGACCAAAAGCGCTGGGTGACCTTCAATCCACGTCGCAGCGAGAATTCCATGAGCGCGCTTACTGCATTTTAACTGATTTAATATTATCCATCTTATTAAGAAAATAGTACGGAAGGCCGGATAGCTGAACTTTTTTTGAAGTGAATATTTCTTTCGTTTCATAAGAGTGATTTTTCAAGGCTGCGTCACGACATGGATAATTTTTGTATCGCGTCTAGACACGGTTTATGAAAAATTGATTATCGAAACCGGCTCAAATAAGTGAAATAAGTTGAGAATAAGTGAATTAAACCCAAAGTTGATTGGACGACTAACCCAAACTAAACAAGTCTTATCAGTATCAGTATGGAAGGGGTGGCCCCTAGCGGGCCTTGCACTTAGGCCACCAATTGGACCCGTTGTGCCCCCAGCCCGCATTAGAGAACCTCCAGGATGCCGGTCCTCCTTAAGAAAGCCCGCATCTCCTTCAGACTAACACGACGCACTGAATCTGGCTCGATCGACGTCACGCCAAAGATTCTGAATCTTGCCCACGCAAAGGCGGGGCATTCCGTAAGTAGATGGTATGGAGTCTCGTCGTCCTCCATGCACCATCTACACTCCGCCTCCTCTGCAATTCTCAGCAGGGTCAGGTGCCGTCTAAGCCTACAGTGCCCGGTGTAGAATCCTACCAGGGCCCTGCACTCCTTCCTAGGTAGACACAACAGCCCCTTGGCGAGACTCTTCGCAGGCCCATGTATCATGAGCCTCGTCTGTCTCATCCCCGGAGCCGTCCGCCATACCTCCTCCGCCCGACTATCCATCCAGGTCTCCAAAGCTCCTTCGCGGACACACTGGGCGATCCCCACACAGGGGTCAGGCCCCAAGTATCCGCGTGCGGAGCCTTCTCTTGCTAAGGCGTCGGCTGTCTCATTTCCCGGTACACCCGAGTGTCCCGGTACCCAGACCAGCGTAACCTTTTTTCGCTTTGCAAGTTCAATCAGCCAGCTTCTACACTCCCTTACCAACAGAGAGCGCGTACGGACCGACTTCAGCGCCATGAGTGCGGCCTTGCTGTCAGAGCAGAAGAAAATCCTCCTGCCACCGACATTGAGCCTTAACGACTCCCAGACCCCCATCATGATCGCAAAAAATTTCCGCTTGGAAAACCGTAGTGTGCTCGCCAAGTGAGGCGTATAATTCCCGCCCCAGAGCCTCACAGTACGCACCTGCTCCGGACAGTGTTCCAATTCTGGACCCGTCTGTGAACCAGACTAGCCCATCCCAGGTTCCCATCCTTCCCTCCGTCCAGTCCTCCTTTGTAGGGAAGAGGAAGTTTAGTCCCTCGGGGAAGCCTATCTCAGGAACCATCGCGTCACCTGGCATACCCTAAACAAGTCTATTAAAATTGATTATAAAAAATATTAGAAATTGGTTTTCACAAAAACGACATTAACGATATTCATTAGAGTTTGTATATGTGTACAATTTAGTAGGCAAATAACACAATATAAATTGACACAAATTAACAACACAAATAAATATCGGTGAAGGACCCTTTACTCTTGAGAAAAATGGACAAAATCGATTTTCTCCGAAACAGCTCCAACGATTTCCTTCAAAGTCTGTACTTATTTACCAATCATTAAGGCAAATAATATGCATTTGTTTGGTTTCCTAGAAAACAATAAGATAAAGCCACTTTACTAAATATTGACCTTCCAATTTTTCCTAGTTCTGTGGCGGAACTATGTTCCAACTTTTTTTTTAATTCCAATAAGCGAGAAAGTAGTACCGTCTATTTAATGAATTTTTCGAAACCATCAGTGTTTTTTAAATTCACAGATATCCGTTTCGATGCGTTTTAAGCATATCGGCTTTAGTTTTAATTTTTAAACCGTTCCAAATAATAATTTCCTATCGAACCCTCTCATACCAAAATACTCCGCTATATTAACGCTGACAGATATTTCCTTAGCAAGCAAAATTATCTACTAATATAGTAGATAAAAAGGTAGGCATTCATATTTACAAATAAAAAAGTCAAGAGTGTCACAGTACGGTTACGATACGTTATAATAAATTTTGATAGATTTGGTTAATTTTGGTTAGTCATCCAATCAACTTTCGGGTAGTTATTTATACTGACGTTTTCAGCGATTTAGTCATTCCTAAGATATTAAAGATGCTCATAAATAAAACTACTTATTTTCTAACTAATATATTTATTTTGCCAAATTATTAACTTATGGTTTATGGTTACTTTCTATTAATCGATTTTAGTGTATAATATAATTTAACTCGTCCAATAATCCATTAAAACACGAAACACTTCACAAGGGAAAATGCATCCAAAGTATAACCCCGTATTTCCAATAGCTACAATTTTTCCGTATTTTATACGATCCGTTTACTACAGGCGTAGCACCTACACTGTGAGTACACTGGCGAGTTTCGGCGGAATTTCGGCGGATCGAGCGGTTCGAGGTCACCGCAGACCGGGCGTAGCAACAAGGAAAGATTGGATTCTGGTTATTTATTATTCTTGTGATACAAGACTTAATGTTTCTATTCAATGAGGAATCATTAAATATTTATGAATTTAATAGGTATATTTTTTAATTCAGTGTTTGCGACAAAAAATTAAGTCGAAATTAATAATTATCTTCACATAATATCTCAGTATTCGCATATGCTCGGAAATACAGAAAGCAAAGAATTAATAAACACCAAATTAAAATCGGATTTTTATAGGGCATGTGATGCTGATATTTTTCCTTTAATAAAAAAAGTCTGCAAATTTTAATTACACTTCCTGTAACTGTTGCTACATCAAAAATGAGTGTTTCTTACTTAAACGCTTAAAAACCTGGTCAGTCCTCTTATTTATGCACCGATATTTAAAAACTGAAAAACTAATAGATGGATTTGCTAATACAAAACATAGAACTCGATTTTGTGATTTAGGTAAGTATTTGTTGTTACTGGTACTTCTACATAAGCTCTCGCTTTCCCCCTAATATAGAATCGTTGTTTTATTAATATTTTAATTTATGTGTGTTTTATAACGTTTTGTATTTTTACAAAATAAAAGGAAATATTTTCATTTTATGATATACTTAATTTACCATTAAGGATATTTATGTTCTTTGTTCTTTTGCTTATGTTTTCTTTATGTTATTATTATAGAATATTACGTGTTCTGATGCAGTATATTATGTATATTTTAATAAAATAA
>MU189050.1:22794-55758 GCA_016904865.1 Pissodes strobi | reverse complement strand
ACCAAATGAACCGTATATAGATTCTCCTTGAATAATACACTTCTTTACCACTAAGTCGAACTCTATTAACGTAAAAAAAGTTATAATTTGGAAAAATAAGAAAATCTGTCTATCTGACAAAATGTCTTAATTCGAACAACAACAAAACTGCCACCCACTCGGAACATATCCTCTTTCATTGTAGGATGTCGTGCGGCGATATCATGTGGTTGAGTTTATCACCGAATATACCGCCCACCTTGAAATATTTATTTCGACTAACAATATCCAACTCAATAAAGTCTAATTTTAATGTTTAACAACTTGCTTCTATGGGCAATAGCACAATTTCGCTACCGCACGTTTGCAAATCGAACGATCACTACACTGGTCTGTAACAACACGTAAAATATTGTCTGAGCCAGTATGCAGTTCAATCACACGTCCAACCTTCCATTTGCAGATCGGTACATTGTCCTCTCTTTAATAATTACTAAACTGCCAATCTTTAGCAAATTTGGAAACTCCTTCCTCCATTTTACTCGCAGCTATAATCGGAGATGTACTCCTGGTTCCACCTTTTCCAGAACTGCTGAACCATGTGCTGTAAATGTTGAAATTTGTGAAAACGGGTTTTGGCAACATTGGTATAATCTTCTTCAGGAACAGACGTGAGTGATTTCCCAATCAGAAAATGAACTGGAGAAAGAGGGGTCGTATCTTGCGGGTCCGATGACAACGGAGATAACGATCGAGAGTTGAGACCCCTTCTATTTGAGTTATAACCGTGCTAAGATCCTCGTAAGTAAGGCTAGCGCCACCGACAACACGTTTAAGGTGAAATTTAATACTTTTAACGCCAGTTTCCCATAAACCCCCAAAATTTGGAGCTCGAGGTGGCGTGAAATGTCAGGAAATTCCTTCGGCTAATAATTCTGAAGCTATCCCATCAAAGTTGGAACGTAAAAATGTCCCGATGAATGAGTTAGCTCCCACAAAATTCCCGTTATCAAAGTAAAAGTGGACTTGCCTCTTCTAACAACAAACCCTTTAAGAACCGCAAGAAAGGCTTGACTGGTCAAATCACTGACTACCGCTAAATTAACACATTTAGTGTTCAAAAAATACATATTATATACTCCTTTAAGATTTTAGGAATTCTGGTTTTTCTATATCTAAGAGAAATAGGACTCGCGCAGTCAACACCAGTGTGAGAAAAAAACTGGTTGATAACTAGAGACACTGTAGTCGTGAAGATTACCCATCGAATAACTAACGATAGTTGGATCTGATTTAAAACAAATAACGCAATCCTTTACTATGGTCCTAGCTATCTACTCCCTGACATAGGCCAAAATCTTTCGTGAGTTGCATATAAAAGTTGCTGAGGCCCGCAATGCAGGAACTTTACATGTAAATGTTTCATAATTAGGGTTGTTAAAGGATGCTTACTATGTAATAAAGCAGGATGTTTCTGCTCATCGGGTAAATTTGCATTCTGAAGTCTACCACCAACTCTTATTAAACCCATTTTGTTACCATACGGTTTTAAACATAGCAAATTACTTGAATTACTCAACGATCGTTTGTTATTTAGTAGATTGTAATCTTGTAATCTTTCCGAAATGATTGAATTTGAGATATTTTAACCAATTTGTGGAGAGCCCCATTACGTTTTACAGAGGTCAAAGGCCCAACGGAAAATTTTTTATTCCTTAGTCGTTTAATAAATCTCACACAATATGCCATAACTCTTTGCTGCGGGATTTATAGTGATAATTACATGATATAAACTAGCCAATAATACAGCGGCAAGCATAATTTGAATTAAATTTTGAAAGCGAGGTCGTTTATTCTTGTGTCGAGACGCCCACGAGTGAGTGTTAGTTTTTAATCTTCAAATATTTAATTCATCTTGCAGTGTATTTAACTAATTCTTTCATTTTTAAATACATAACTAATATTTGTTTATGATTCGTTTAGTCTTATGCGACTAAAGCAAGAATTTAGCATTGTTATATTCCATTTTTATTTAGCTTACATCTTCAATAGTTTTAATTATTGTCGTGACCGTTGGGTAAGAATACCGATTTATTGGTGAATATTTGCGTCTCTCATTAGTCAAATTCATGTAATTTGAAAGAGGCTTAGTCCAGATTTACGGAGAATTTAATTATTTCATCGTTTAATGGTCACGCACATTATTTTACGTATTTCCATTCAAATTGAACAGTATTATTTGGGTAAATTCTCGGAGTAAATTCTATATATTCCTGCAAAAGTAGTAAATTGAATTTTCAGTAGAATTTCTCCGAATTTTCCCTCATAGTATTGCTGGTTTTAATATTTTTTCTTTTCAGGCTTGTTTAATTAAATGTTTAGTTTATTTGTTACATCAAGTATATATTTATTAGCACTCGCCCTGTCTCGTCTCAACACTGATGTACCGACATTCTTTGCATTTATGAGAGGTTAACCTCACATATGTAAAATTATTTGGTTTTTTATCTTTTATCTAAATTTCTATCTCGATGCGAGACAGTGATTATCTTATCTTTATCGTTAATTTAATTGAGGCGTAATTACGCACAACAGAGAAACCCTCAACCTTTGTCATGTGACCCATATCTTTGTATTCCTCAAGAAATTCAACATATTATTTTTTAAGCCTTCATTTTTATTCAAACGTCGTTCAAGGAGTGTTAACCGTTTAAGTGCCATATCCTTAGACAGACCTAAATTAACGCCGTTATCCTTAAAAGGGTATTTTACCACAAAATCGTCCACAAGAATTTCGAGAGTAATTTTGTACAAAATGCTCCTCGCAAAATTATTCAGACTTTGACAAAACAGGTTGTTCACTATAACAGTCCTCTAATTCCCAAAAACGTGTAAGTTTGTTATCAATCGACTGATCTAATGAAAGACATGTTACCACAATATTATTAGGGATATTAGAGGACGAATCAGAAGGGTTTTAAGATCCTTTACACAAATAGTGCACTATGTAAAATTCGACCTCTCCTGTTGGTCGATCCATCTCGTATTACAATATGTTTTCGTGATGCAATCGATTTCTGTCAAGAGCTCTCGTGGTGTAGAGGTTTAGGCAACTGGGTCTCACCTGGACGGCCCGGGTTCAAATCCCTTGCTTTTATTTATATATTTTTTAAGATTATGATTTTAAACAGTTTTTGTCTTGATTTTGGGTATGTCTTGGGTTAGTTTGTGTTAGCACCTGGTTAGTTTCCTTTTCTTGAGCCCCCGTAGCGAGCGAAGCGAGCGGAGGACCATGCGGATCGACCAATAGGAAAGGCCGATTTTTTTATAGCGCACTATTTGTGTAAAGGATCTTATAATGCGAATCAGAATAACCCCCGAGAATCCAACCCAATCTCGTTTTTTGTAGGGTAGGCATTCCTGAAGCAGGAATTTGTTTCATAAGTAATATTCTATAACATACATCAACGCCTATTAAAATAGCGATATCACTTCGAATACTAAAAAACTCGCCAACGAGACGTAAGCATCAAATGACACTGTCGGAACTCATTGTGTTATTTTTGTTATGACTAAAAAGAAATAACTTCACTGTAATGGTTACTATTTGACATTATTTTCGCATTCACCAAGCTTATTTACTAAGCCTTCCGAAATAAAGTTACTCTGCGACCCAGGATCCAGTAGCTCTCTAACAACGTGAATCCATCATCAATGACTTTGATATTTGCAGTGGCTAAAACCGACTACGTCGGTCGCTGAATCGCTCCAAGCATGACCCGAAGTTGAGGTTTTTTGTGATAACAAACTCACGTTTGGCTAGATCTGGTGAAGGCCTAGTATGATTACCCTCGACCACATTGTTGTCTAGATTTAGAAGAGAATTATGTTTTCCTGCACAAATGCGACAAGATAACATATTTGGTCGATTTTTTAAATAATAAGGATTGAAACAGTTTGTACAAAGTTTTAATTTATTTACCACCGTGATTCTAGCTTTCATAGTCAAATTTTTCAACACGAAGCACTTATAAATACCACGATTCCTTTTGCAACAGCAGCAAGCAAACCACTTTTCGGTAGGCAACGCGTGAAAACCATTTATTGGCTTACCTTTACCGTCTGGTTTTATACATGAGTCCCTTTTTGTCGTTTCACTTCTCTCGTAGCTCACATTTAGATTTTAAAAAGGCATTCACGTCATTTAGTTTAGGTAACTCCCCTACCTTTATAGGGTAAGACTGCCATTCTCTACGAGCAACCAAATCAAACTTACTTTTTAACAAATATACAATCCGAGTATTCTAGGTGTCCGTGTCTTGACCTAGACTTTGTAGTGACCTTAGATTTTTATTAAATAAATCATACAATTTTCTAAGATCAGCATGCGATTCCTTTAATATACTGGGGCACTCAAATAAAGTTTTAACATAATTAAGAACAATAAGTCAAAATCAAAAATTGCACTAGACAAACTTACAGAAATCACACTGCCATTAAAACCAATATTTTAACTGTTAAATCCCATTTAGTGCGTACATTTTGGTAAGCACGATATATACGAAGAGGGAATTGCTAGTCAAATTTTATACACTAGAAATGCCAATCCTCTAAATACCAAACACCCTCCAAAAGTTCCCGCGCTTCCGGATTTCCAGCCATTTCGATGAAAGACCATGTACTAACCCAAATATTTTGTGGATTCATTCCTCCAAAATCCTGCGAAACCAATCATCCAATTTATCCAATTGAAAAGTGGCTTAACACATCAAAATAGATACAATAGATAAAATAAGTAACGTTGTATACAGAACGAAAAAGTGACGTAAATATAATGGGTAAAATCTTACTGCCATAGTATTTGGACAATAATTTTCAGTCCATGCTCAATTTAGTCAACCCAACAAAAACGGGGATCCAAATCACCCCCGCCACCTCAAGTGATCACAGAAGAATCACAACCTACCCTTCAAATAAAAAGTATCCATATCATTCATATTTCCTACCGGAAGATAGGAAACTAAACATAGCAATCAAGGGACTAGACGGTCTCATCCCATTGTCGGACATTAAGAACGACCTCATCGCCAAGGGCTACTCCCCCCAAGAAATGTTCTGGCTCAAAACCGGATCAAGGAGAAACATTTCAACAGATATGTTAAAAGTTCTAGTCCCGCAAACAGACAACAACATACTCAATGAAACCCGGATCAACTACATGCCAGTAGTAGTCGAGGTTCAGAGAGGCAGCAAGCACCGTGTGCACAATCAGTGCCACAGGTGCCAACAGTTTGGCCACTCAGTTACGAATTGCCACGCAGTCCCAGTATGCCATAAATGCGCTGGCAACCATCACTACAGGGACTGCAAAAAGCCCATGAATACCCCGCCAAAGTGTTGCAATTGTGGAGGGGAATACCCGGTAAGCTACTCAACTTGCCCGAAAAACCCCAACAATAAACAAAAACGACCCATCACACAAACACGACCAGTGAACACGAACATCAGTTACGCCCAAGTGACAAAACCTATCACCCAAAATACCACACAAAACTCAAGCATTAACAAAAATACTAAAAATGACACTAACGCTAAAAACACAAACACACAAAACAACAACATCTTTGCACTGCTGACTATGTCCGAGGAGAAGATAACAGCAAAAATAAACACGATAACCACACTAATCCAGAACAACCCAACATTGAGATTATTCGCTAATCTCAATGGCTAATACACATACTCACCTATTCTTAATCAGTTGGAATGCGAACTCCCTCTATCCCAAGAGATACGAGTTTGCGAAATATCTGATTGAGAATAACATAGACATAGCGCTAGTCCAAGAAACTTACCTACGTCCACACACGCATTTACACGTACAAAACTATAGAATTTATAGAAATGATAGACCGGACCGCGTGGGAGGTGGTACGGCCATTTTTATAAAAAACAGCATCACACATGACACTATACGCTCACCACAATCGGAGATATTAGAGGTAACCAGTATCAAAGTCAGTCTAACTGACGGCGATATTGTGGTACACTCGGTATACAGGCCACCACGAAATAAACTAACACACCCAGAAATGGAAAAACTACTCGATTACAGATACCCGGTTTTAACGGCCGGGGACTTCAACGCAAAACACAGGACCTGGGGATGTAGAACCACGAATCCGAATGGTACACTTTCGCGATGAATCAGCCGACATACTAGACATTGCCATTACACAAAACATTCCACACAACGTTGTGATAGACAATCTGGAGGATCTATCTGCCTCAGATCATTCTCCGATTGGCATTACAATAAACAACATACACGAAAACGCACGAGCAAACACGCAAACATTTATTCACTGGAACATTTTCAAAAAACACTTAACAGATAACATACAACCAATTCCATACATAAACTCTAAGGCGGAGCTGGACAACCAAGTTGTAGGCTTCACCGTAGAGTTACAAACAGCAATAAACACAGCCAAGAAAACAGTACACACAAGACAAAACAACCCATATATACTACCAGAAAACATAAAACAAAACATAAGACTAAGAAACATACTGAAAAGACGAGCCAAACTAACAAGCAACGCAGAACTCAACAGACAAGGAAACAGACTAACAAACACAATAAAAACAGGCATAAAAAACACAAAAACAACAAATGGACGGAATACCTAACAACACTAAACATACAAAACAACTCTCTATGGAGAATTTCTAAAACTATGCAGCATAAAAGCAAGATGAAAGGGGTTGGGCGTACTCTAGCGAAGCGAAGACCGAGGCCTTCGCAGATTCGCTGGAGTCTCAATTCACCTTGGGAGATGGAGCGCAGGATAATGAACACGAAGCGGCCATAGAGAGATCATACAGAGCAATCATGACCGAAATTAACGAACACCCAGAAGACGAAACACAACAAACAAACACCGACGAAGTTGCGCAATTAATTGCGAAAACTGACATACATAATAAACAAAACACTACAACTGAAACACTTTCAGCATCCTGGAAAAAAGCAAAATTAATCCTCATCCCAAAACCAAACAAGAATCTAACATTCCCACAACACTGGCGACCTATTAGCTTGCTCTCTACCTTGAGCAAGCTAACAGAACGTCTCCTACTAAACAGATTAAACACTCACATAACAGAACACAATCTAATCCCAAATGAACAATTTGGGTTTAGAAAAAACCACAGCACGGAGCTCCAGCTTGCCAGGCTGGTTTAGGATGCGACTAGAGGACTGCAAAGGCGGGCATCAACCGCAGTTGTAGCCCTCGACATCGAAAAAGCCTTCGACAAAATGTGGCATGAGGGACTCATTGACAAACTATACACACAACATAACGTGCCACTACCCATAACACAACTCATTGCTTCTTTCTTAAAACAAAGAACATTCGTCACCCAAATAAACTCTGAACTATCAACCACAAAACACATGGAAGCGGGAGTCCCCCAGGGCTCCCCGCTATCCCCAACACTATACTCGCTATTCACAGCGGATGTACCCAGACACCCACAAGCACAACTCTCAATATATGCAGATGACATCTGCATAATTAACATTGGCATTGCAGCAAAGCAAGCCTTATATCCTTTAATTAACAGAAATAGTTCAATGTCAATCAAAAACAAATTACTACTATACAACCAAGTTATCAAGCCCAAAGTCCTCTACGGAGCTATTGCATACATACACACAAGCAAAACAAAGAAGAAAAAACTACAAGTTTTCCAAAACAAAACACTAAGACAAATCACAAATGCACCATGGTACATTCGGAACACTAACATACACGCCGATGAAAAGTCGAAACAATTCACGAACAGACATGTTTGATTCTTGGAACAAGTACACAATCACACAAATCCATTAATAACATCACTTTTTGACGGGGAAGACCGGCCAAGAAGAGCAAGGCTCAAAAGCCTACGAGAACCACCGTAAGAGGGCCACAATAAACACACAAAAAACACATAAAAATTATATAAAAATCATAAAAATAAAAACCACCAAAAATAATACTAACACTTACTAACCCAAAAAAAAAACTGTAGTTAAATACTACAGAAAAATCCCAAAAATAACTAACCCACTAACACACACTCCAAAACATCGTATCACAAACACAACATCCTGCCTAGAATCATCAAGAACAACAGGACGCCAACACGCCAGTGAAGGATGATGTAAGAGTGACAAGAGTCACTAGCATCAATGGAAGATGGTGAAGTTTTAGTGGGTATGCCCAGAGAGGAGGGTCCCACCCTACCCTCAACCGAGGGTGTTCATAAGAGAGCATTTTTACACCTCAACAAATAAAACAAAAAAACAAACACGGACTGGCTGGTCCGACAACGGGGCGAAAGTGGTTTGACGAACTGCCGTATTCGGCCCGTCAACGGCTGCCATCTCGGCGCGTAGGTAGGGCATGTGGCTAAGGGTCGGCTAGCCAACAATTTAGTCGCGGAAAAGCCTTTGAGTAACCGCCCTGGCCTCAGGGTGTAAATTGCACAAGTATCAATTTAGGGTCACTAAATTGGCACTTGTGCAATTTACACCCTGGGGCCGGCCGGGGGTCGAAGAGGCCCTATTTAGAGATTTTGAATATAACCCAAGTGGAGTACAGGTAAAAAATTTGTCTCACAAACATGAATCCTCCACAACAATATAGAACATATCTACTATAAAATTCACATGTCTAGCTTATAGGTGCATATTGAGCAATAGCCCAATCTGAAATACAATATTTAAAAGTTAATATTGGTTTTTGTAAAACGTAAAGATATATCAAATAAAAATTGTAATTTATTAACACCGTTTACGAGAAATTATTTTTGGCAATACAAGACCGACAACGAAGGTAGAGAAGCTGAAGCATTTGCCATCAGCTACGGGCTTACTCAACTTGTAGACGAACCAATTCGAATCTCAGAGAGGGGCGAATTCGCCGCCCTCCTGGATCTTTTTCTGACCACCAATCCTGACCAGTACAAGATTACAGTTGGTCCGCCATTAGGTACCTCCGACCACAAACTTATTACAACGGTTTATGAATTGCCACTCATACAGAAGGATCCACCATTGCCTCGCAAAATCTGGCATTACAATTCTGCAAACTGGGACGATCTAAGGCAGTTCTACCTAGATTTTCCTTGGCTCGACGTCTGCTTTGCCGCTGACGACCCGTCAGACTGCTGCGAAGAGATCATGCAAGTAATCTCCTCAGGAATGGAAGCATACAGCCCAAATTCCATCAAGTTACCATCAAAAGGAAAGCCCTGGTTCGACAAAAGATGCGAAAGAGCTGTAGGAAGGAAACAGCAAGCCTATAAGTACTGGCAGCAAAATCAGACCGCTGAAAATCGCAATTATTTTATCGAAGCGAGAAACGAGTGCAAGCGTGTGATCGACGAAACTAAGGACAAACACAATCAAAGGATCAGGAATAAACTTTTGCAATGCCCCAGTGGTTCCAGAAATTTCTGGTCGTTAGCAAAGGCAGTAAGTAACAACTCTAGAAAAACATCTCTCCCACCTTTGACGGACGAACGTGCCATCACGGCGACTACAGCCAAGGAAAAAGCAAACATGCTCGCCAAAATGTTTTCATCGCACTCTACCTTAGACGTGCCCCAAGGCAAGACTCTCCCCACTATACCGAACATCAACACCACCATGGCAGAAGTCAAGTTTTCTCATCGTGATATTCGCAAAATCCTTAAAGAACTAGATACGCAAAAGGCATCAGGACCGGACGGAATACCTGCCATCGTGCTAAAGAACTGCGCCAACGAACTAAGACCTGTTTTTTCCAGGCTTTTTTCTCTTTCTTACAGAAAAGGGATTTACCCATCCTCTTGGAAAGTCGCTCGAGTGCAACCTGTTCCAAAAAAAGGCAAGAAAACCACGCCCTCAAACTATCGCCCGATTGCCTTGCTTCCAATAATCTCCAAAGTCATGGAACGTGTAGTCAACCAGCAACTACTCAAGTACCTCGAGAGCAACAGAATAATCAGCGATAATCAATACGGCTTTCGCAAAGAGAGATCGACAGGAGATATATTGGCCTATGTCACTCATATATGGAGTAGGGCAATTGAAAACTACGGAGAGTCTCGAGCGATTGCGTTGGATATTTCAAAGGCATTCGACAGAGTTTGGCATGACGGACTGCTCAACAAACTGCCATCCTTGAGACTACCAGCCTCTCTCTGCAGCTGGCTGGCCAGTTTCCTTAAGAACCGATCCCTACATGTTGCAGTCGATGGACACATCTCGGACTCATTCACCATCAACGCGGGCGTGCCTCAGGGCGCAATACTTTCACCAACTCTGTTCCTCATCTATATTAATGACCTGCTGATCGAAACGAATAATCCTGTTTACAGTTTTGCAGATGACAGTACCCTTGTCTCCCACTTTAGATCAGAAAAACCCTTACCAGCGACTGAGACTCATCACCGCAGACAGGAGCAGATTACAGCAATTAATCAAGACCTGGAGAAAGTTCAAACTTGGGGCGACCGAAATTTGGTCCAGTTCAATGCAGCAAAGACCCAAGCAGCAACGTTTACTAAGAGGGCCAATACAGCGGGCCCTGACATCATTATGGCAGGATCGACCATTCCTTCATCCTCGTCAATCGGGCTGCTGGGTGTCTCGGTCAACAGCAATATGTCATGGCATGACCATGTTGCTAACATCGCAAAATCAGCCTCCCAGAAGCTTGGTGCGCTATTTCGCAACAAGAAACTCTATACACCGCAGCAGTTGCTCTTGCTGTACAAAGCGCAAATAAGACCGTGCTTAGAATATTGCTCACATATCTGGGGTGCCGCACCAAAGCATACCCTAAAGCTGCTGGATTCCATTCAGAAGAGGGCTGTGCGTCTCGTCGGCGATCCGGAGTTGACCCGGAATCTGGATAGTCTGGAACATCGCAGACATGTGGCCGAGATGTCTCTGTTTTACAGATACTTTCACGGCAGATGTTCCCAGGATTTGGCCCGCATAATCCCGCCCCTGGCAACTCCTGTCAGACAGTCCCGACAGACGGCAGGAGCGCACCAGTTCGTCGTACAACTAGAAACACCTAGAACATCGCTTTACCAGAACTCCTTTTTCTGGCGCACTGGATCACTGTGGAACTCACTTCCAGGACATCTGTTTCCCACTAATTACAACCTACAAATATTCAAGAACCGTGTCAATCAACATCTTCGCACACACACCGCTCGTCGAGCGCCATAGGATCTCCCTTTAGTGTGTGCGCCACTGCCATAAAAGAAAAAAAAAACTGATTTCTCTCCCTTGAAGACCAATTTGGTTCTTTGGGGATACATTTTTGACGAGGTTTTTTACAGAAGGGTACCTTCAAATCTGCAATATATAAAAGTATACATCTATCAGACGTAATATGTTTCCATTGCTTATGAAATAGTCTTAATCTTCCTGCGGTTTCTCTCACCTCGGACTCTAAATACGGGTATTCTTCCTCTGAACGTCAATGATTGGTTCCTCTTGTCCGAATGCTTCATCGGGAGAGATCCTGCTGCTGGTGGGTCCCGAATGAAGTCCTGGGCAGACGTTTAGAGTTTAAATTTTTAAACACCTTTGGTTTTGTAGATTTGAGTTCCTGACCGCACTTATTATTTTCTCCTCTAGGTCGTCACCAGAAAGCCATTACGTAATGACTGTCTCGTCGAACGTATCTTTTAAGTCCTTGTTTAGGACCACAGAAGCTAGCTCTCGACGGGAGGTCGATTCACGATAGAACAGGTCTACCAATAATCGACCAGCATCACTTAACCTCTTTATAGTGACTCTGTTTTCCCCCCTCTCTTTTTGGTTAAATAACTCTGTGATGACTAATACCAAAGAGGTGGCAGCAGGTCCCACTTGGGTTTGCAAAAGCGCTAGACGTTTGTCGCGCCGAGTGGCCGATTCTGTGAATGCAACCAATATGACGATATAATTCTTGGTGGTTTTAATTGCTTACAATTGCTAGGAATCGGATATTCTGAAATCATCGAATTTCGTTCCTTTGTAGTAATACCTTGTGTCAGTATTGCCACCCACCTGTCTGCTAATCCTGTATCTCCGGGCCTTTGTTATCAAGCTTGGCCACATGGGGGTCTAATAGAGATGTAACGTCATTGTCCGCTATCGAAGGAGTGTCGTTACCGGTGTTACTCAAACTACTCCACTCCTCGTCCGAGGAAATAATTCGCCGATATTTCGGCAACCTGACTGGGGACAAACTCCTCTAACACGATTGAGAATGGGAAGCATGAGGCGATTCGGTATCACGTGCCCTACGTGCTTTACGAGATCTAGATTGCTCACGGCCTCTCCTTTTTGACAAATTTGTACGCTCCCGACGTATATCCTCAGAGCCATGTTCATCTTTTCAATTTCTCCTCTAAAATCCTAATTTTCAAATTTCTCACTTTATCACTAGCTTTCGGCATAATGTACGATCAATAAAACGAACGAACGAGCGTATACGCAAAAACAGTGTTTGGGAACGGACTGTACCGTTTTATGCGGGCCACATGCTGCAAAAGAATGATTCTAGCTGACAAAACCGACACCAGGCACCGGTGAGGTTATCGATTTTTCTTGGGAATTGTGTGATCTACGCATCGCGGAAGATACTACATAGGTACTCTATTTACGAGTCGAGGCATGAATTATAATGATAATTATTATCATAAAACCATTCACAAGACATGACATACTTAATATACAGGTTAAAAATAGTACGCCTAAAAGTCCATTTCTTTAATTTTTCTATCAAAACTTCTATAGTTAAAATTTTAAAATATCGCTAAAAAATACAGTAAATGACTCTCAAAAACTGTCAAATTTTAAATTTTCAATGCAATTCTAATACACCCCTTTATAAATAATTTTATTTGTGGTCAAATTTTATAGGCCTCTAAAATTTTACTGAAAGTTTAATACAGAATAGACACCTAATTCATCAACTATTATACAGAATTTAAAAATTATAATTTTTTATCTGTATTACTGTCAGTAGATTAAAATTTTTTCGAAATATAAAATACTAACAAGGGATTATTATTATCTCACAAAAGTTAAGATATGTTCGCATATTTGTATTTTAGAGTATTACAGTCATAATTTATGTTACGGTACGGGATATTGTTTACCGAAAATCATAATAGAATTATACTATAGAAATAAAATGACATTATTACAGTTAAACTGTATGTCTGAAATGTTGCTACTAATAGGACATTTCTAAATTTCAGATCCTTTTGTTAAAGTTTACCTGATAATTAATGGCAAACGCACAAAGAAAAAGAAATCCTCATGCAAAAAAGCTAGCTGTAATCCAGTATGGAACGAGGCGCTCATGTTTAATTTGCCATCTTCCAGTATACAAAATGTTGAATTGGAGGTAAGTGACATTTAATATATTCTTCTACTACTTAAATAATTTGCTTATTAGCGTTAGGTATGCGAATAATTAACAATGCCTACTGAATAATAAGCCATTATCCACGGCTCGAGACTACAATAAAGGCAGAAAGGAATAGCTGTTGCTAAGAAATGTTCTTTAATAAGTAACCATACACAACTCGGATCGACGTTTTTAAATCTCACCTTTCACATATTGAAATGACCGCCGATGCCTCTTCTGTTCATTTTCCAAAATTATGTTCGCCGTGCCAGTGTGTTGACACTATACCTTTAGAAAAATATATCAGTATACCATGGACTCAAACAATATAGCCAGAGTCTATAAATATTCTAAATGTGTAATAGCTACGCAACAGACGGCGCCTGAAATGTGTTTAAAACGAGGCGAATAATGAGGCTGTTGGCTGCCGCGAGCCTCATCCCCTTCTTTCGCCGGCATCTCGTTCACTGGAAATAATATAGATGGCGCTACGAACAGCATCTATTCGATACGCTGTTGTCATATCCACAGAATTGTAGGTAAATTTGAGTTTAAAAAGTAATATAACTTATTAAGTACTTAAAAAGTAATATAACTTTTGTTAATATATTTTTGATCATTTTACCAGTTCCTATTATAAAAAAGGTAAAGAAAAGAGTGGAACCCGTGCAAATTTTTTTTAGGTTGTTGAAAATTGCTCTTGGAGAGTTTTCGGTTGCCCTGAATTTGAACAAAATAACGAAAAAAATCTAGAGTCAACCCTTGAAGGTGAGAGGATGAAAACACCTCTACAGGAAATAATTGGAAATTATGCTCGGAAGGAGGAGGTTTTGGGTGCGCTATATCTGAATAAAATAGGATATACCCCTAAAAAGTTGAGTAGATGAAAACAGCCATTTTTCAAATATCTACAGAAAATGGATGAAAATTGCACTCCGGAGCTTTTTCAGTGCGCTACACCTGAATTAAATAATGAAAAAAGTTAGTGATCGATCCCTGAAGAGCTATAAGGGGGATGAAAGCACTCTCTCATGAATCTTTACAGGATACAATGCACTCCGGGAGTTCTCGAATCCGTTGAATCTGAGCGAAATAATAACATAAATTTGCAAGTCTGCTTTCTTTTTCTCGACGTATTTTTTTTCAAGGGGTTCAGCATCTAATTTATTACTTTTCATTCGACTAGTTTCAGTCACTTTTATAATACACTGCGCAACTTATTTAACGCACAACCAAAATTTTGTCTCAGTTTTGATATTATGTATTTTTGAAACTTGTTGTTAGTTTTAATTGATTTTTTCAAGAATCGTAGGTTTTTGCCTTAAGAATATCACTGCCTTTATGGTTTCGGTTAAAAAAGTAATTTCGGTATTATACCGGGTGTTATAAAGATGTTATGTTTTTTCCGAAAATTCGAATCACCCTGTAGAGTATACTCGCCATTGCAAATTATTGCAATTACAGCCAAATTGTAGCCACATGCTTCCCTTACATTCCCCTTTTTTATTCATTGGTTTATCTCTGTTACTTCACCATATACACTGCTTTGAAATACCACGTGTTTTGAATACATTTTTTTATCGGAAAATAGGACATTGCTAGCAGGCTATGGAAATCGAAACTTCAGAAATGACAACGATATCAGTTTCTATTGACAGTTCAGCAATAATTCGCGGACAGTGGAACGGCAGTCCAGAAATTTATCTCGTGATGAGTGTGTTGAGGCAGTTACATTACATGGTGAAGGGTGGAGTTACAGCCGCATAGCTGGCAGGTTGGGGGTATATCACACAACTATCGCGCGGGTAGTTCAAAGGTACAGAGAACAAGGATAACATTCGAGACGGGCAGGTCAAGGTAGACCTCGTGTTACGACTCCTGCCCATGATCGTTTTTTAAGAGTAAGTGCTGTAAGACAATGAATTTAAGATCTCAACTTCAAGACGCAGGTGGTCCGCTCATATGCACTCAAACTGTGCGCCGAAGACTGAGAGAAGCAAACTTAAGACCCAGAATTGCTGCTCGAGGACCCTCATTAACAGTAGATCATCGAAGGGCCAGATTAAATTTTGCTAATGAACACGTTAATTGGTTGGAGGCAGATTGGGAACACATTCTTTGGACTGATGAGTCAAGGTTCAATTTGTTTAATTGTGATAGACGTATCCGCGTCTACCGCAGACCCCACGAGCGATACAGTCAGTGCAATTTTCTCCACACAACTTTATATGGAGGTGGATCCGTCATGGTGTGGTGGAATATCTTTGACGGGGAGAACGGACTTTGTAATGGGAATATGAATACTGAAAGATACTAAAACAGAGCTTTATCCACAATACCGAAACAGAATTTTTGCACTCGACGCGCGTTTCGCTAACCATGTTAGCATCATCAGGAGATGATTAAGACTCATTACTGAAAGATACTTTACAAATATTCTTGAAGAACATGTTGTGCCTTATGCACCGTATATAGGACCCAATTTTTTGCTTATGCATGACAATGCGCGTCCCCACAGGGGTCTTAACGTAAGAAATTATCTCGCTGAAGTTGGAATAAATTACATAGACTGGCTAGCCCATAGCCCCGATCTAAATCCCATTGAACATATTTGGGATATTATGGGCAGGCGGCTACATAGTCACGGACGACAACCACAAAACTTACAACAATTGGGAGAACGTTTGGTCGAATTGTGGAACGGCCTAGATCAGAACGAAATAAGACCCTTAGTTTTAAGTATGAATCAAAGATGTCGGGAGGTCATTCGAGCTAGGCGTGGAAATACCAGATACTGATTCTTTATTTACTCTATTTTTATGTGTTTATTATGTTATTTACTGTTGTTGCGTTAATTAAAGCAATTCCTTCATTTTGGTTTGTTATTATTTCACTTTACATTTTACTTTTTTCGAAACAATTCGAATCGCTTTCAATAATTAAGATATCGAAGATAACAAAAGTGTAATATCGGTATTCATTTTAATAAATTTAATAAATATTGACTACGTGACCTAAACATGTAGGATATTAAATTTAATAAAAATCACGTTGATCTAAAAATTGTGTATTTAATGAAGTAACAGAGATAAACAAATGAATAAAAAAAAAGAAACGTAAGGGAAGCAAGCGGCTACAATTTGGCTATAATTGCAATAATTTGCGATGGCCACTATACCCTACAGGGTGTTTCGAATTTTCGGAGGAAAACATAACATCTTTATAACACCCGGTATAATACCAAAATTACTTTTTTAACCGAAACCATAAAATCAGTGATATTTTTAAGGAAAAAACCTACGATTGTTGAAAAAATCAATAAAATCTAACGACAAGTTTCAAAAATACATAATATCAAAATTGAGACAAAATCTTGGTTGTGCGTTAATTAAGTTGCGCAGTGTATATTCAAATATTTGCTTTCCTTTTTCTAAAGTTTCTAGTACCAACGGATTTCATTCGCTAATACCGCAGTTAAATGGATTTTTGGCGAAAAGACGTCTACTATTTAATGAATCAAACAAGTTAATCAAATTTGAAATAAAATCGGCAGTATCCAATCCTTGTTGATAGAGTTCTCTTAATTGTACCGTAGCAATGCATGATCTTATTGCTGCCGCCATTGAATTCGAAAACAATTGTAACGCTAGAGAACAAGACATCTTTTCGAAATTACTGGGATTAATATGTTTATCTCAAATTTTAGGAAGAGCCCTTGCTGCGCTAGTTTTTTTTGTCAATATCATATGTCCGCCTCAAAACATCAAACGAAAATATTTTACATCCCAATTTAAAGATACCAGTCAACCAGTTATTTCGCACGCTTTTAAATAGGTGCGGCACGTCATAAATGGTGAATATTTTTGATTGTTCAACTCAGTGATTTGATATTTAATATAATTAATTTCTTTAACTTATCTTTGTTTACAGAATTACATGAGAAGAAATAAGAAAGAGGAAATTTCCATTTTCCATAAATGCTTCGAACTGAAAACACTAAGGCATGCGTTACATATTTAGGACTTCTTCCCAAAGGACCTAATTCTTCCAAACTGTCGATTAAGTCTAGTTTTTTATTGAATTCGATTGCTTCTTTAATTGACATTTCATCAAAAGCCACAATACACTTTCTCTGACTTTCAGATAGCGATTCAGATTTTGCCTTTAGAAATTTCAATACACATTCATCGATTCCTGTTTTGTATTCATTTTGGCAAAGCCAACCTTGGATCGTTTTCGGGCTGGGCAATACAACACCATGTTTTCGCAAAAAGTTGTACCCTGCTGGCGATTTATAAAAAAAAGCTGTTGAAAATTCTTTCTCTTTTTGCTGTCATAGATACACGTCGTTTTCCACGAAATTGCATTAGAACAAAAGTTTTTGCCACAGAACTTAAACGTGAAAGAAATGGGATAATATTGAATACTGTTTGTTTATATCTACGAATATTATTTCTAAGCCTGCTTAACCAAAGGTGAATTTGTTTAATTTTTTTTTGTTTGATAAACGGTTTTATTTCCGAGAATTAATTTTCTCGGCGTTGATGCTGGATTATCCGGTAAATCTACAAGTTTTTTGATAAAAGATTCATCGGAATTTTTAGGAGAATCTGTATTTTGGGTGAAAATCGATAGCATTTTTCTTTTTTGGAACGTTCTTTTTGGGGTTAGAACCTTCAAATGTTCTGTCGGTTCTTTAGCACTTTCGGAAGCATATTTTCGTGGCACTGCGTCGTTCTTAAGATAGAATTTCTTAGGGCCCGAAAATCTTCCTCCGAAAAATGCTTCTCACAAATATATTTTTTCCTCATGATGTCCGATGGTAATTCAGCCAAAGTTGCGTTTCCTGTAACCCCATACATAAATGATTTTTTTTAAATGCAACTTTAAGAACAGTCGGAAAAGTAACTAGAAAAAAAAATCACGACCCACTTGTATAGGTTCGGATTACTCGAAAGTTCGAGTAACCACACTAACTTACCTTATACCACAAACAAACAATTAAATTTTTTATTAGCTAATTTGTTTTTGCTGCTATACATAACGCTGAATGGTTTGAAAATTCCAACAACAAACTTTTACTTTCATTTGTCAGTCCCTGGTTTTATAACGTAAATTATTAATATTTTAATCCTAGACTTAACTCGAACTTGCATGTAATCCGAACTACAGAAGCCGGAGAGTGCACCTTTAGTAACGTACCTAGAAGAATCTAAACGCAAACAAATTAGTTACACGAACAAATTAGCTACGCTAGCTAATTTGTTTGTGAGCGAAGGTAAATATGAAAAAATGAGCGAGTCTGCTAGTACTAGAGACTGATGTGTAAACATATCCTATAACGACATCGGTTGTAAAAAATTGACAAGAGCACGTTGTGTTCCCAAGCGGTCACCCATCCAAGTATTAACCACGCCCGATGTTGCTTAACTTTAGTGGGCGGACGAGAAGTACTTTTAACTTTTACTTTTAACATACATTTATTATATTCACAAAATTTTACAGATCACTGCTATAATATAACACAAACACATAATATTCGTTACCATCCCTCCACTGCCAAGCAGGGCAGGACGGCATATTTAACCTACCGAACTAGGGGGCTGGTGTTGGCCCTTTGTATATTAATTACAGCACCATGACAAAAGAGGGGAATTTTAGTTCTCTGTCTCCCTGGCCAATAACCATTATACAGAGATTTTTTGACTTCGGCCTTAGTGTCCCCTTGAGGGTGTTTTGGGTTTCAAAAATTCTGAAGGAGTTAGGTCATGCCGCTAAATTTCATACATTGCAGGAAAACCATGGAAAAAACCTGCTTAAATAAATCACTCAGGTAGGCCTAGTGCGACCTTGTTCTACTCGCATCACCGACAATGCGTCGTAGAACTCGATCGAATGTTTAGATCACAAGATATGTGGATGGGGTGATGTCAGTAGCAGCTCATCTCGCCCCACTGTGGGGCGAAGTGTGCTGCCACTGGCAGCACATGAATGAACTGGTAGATGAGAGATGTTTGTTTATTTATTTATTTATTGAGGGCCTACATCCCAAAAAGTACCACATTTCACATCATAACAGTGTGTTTTAAATGCGATACTATCGAGGGTGCATATTCTCAATTGAAGGAAAGGTTTCTGGAGGGGTTTTGAAATTCTAGTAATTTGAGAGAAAAAAAGACAAAATACTTATTCGATGGCTGTTATATTAAGATTATTGCAAGTCTGGTGCCTGTATTACAGACATCAGACTCGAGAGTAATTAAGAAGTGGATGAGGAAACTAGGGTGATTGCCTCAGCTATATTTCCTCGAAATAAATCGGCAATCTTTTGTACATTGGTCCATGTTTAATTGGGTTGGTGGGATCATATCTAAGCTCGGTAAGGTTTCTAGTCAACTCTGAGGCCCTGAATGCCGGAGACAAAGAATTTCATCGCAATTTGATCGATATAATCCGACATGTATTCAATGCCTGCCATGCCATGCAGGTCTCGAATTCTCGTGTAGCGGCTGGCCGATGTTATGCCTCGTAAAATCTTGTTTTGCGCTACCTGCAACCTTTGCCTTTAAGTGTCAGATATAATGCACCATACGGGAGCCCCATAAGTCAATGCAGGCCTTATGATTGACTTGTAAATTACCAATTTATTTCGAGGGGACAGAACCGATTTCGACGATATTAATGGATAAAGCTTTTGGGTAGCCATGAAAAATATCTGTAGTAAGGAAGAAACGTTGGGTCTGAAGGACATACGTTCATCGAATGTTATCCCTAAGTATTTTGCCTTTTTTCGAGGGGTTATGGGAGTGTTATCGTACATCAAAGGTGTCAGAATTTCATGGTTTGTGAACTTCTTAGTCAACACCAGCAATTCAGTTTTACTGGCGTTGACTTTTAGCTTCCACCGGTCATAATAAGGTTTCAACAGGGTAAGGTGATGGGCTAACTGGGACTTGGCTGCTTGTGCGTAGAATGAAGATGCATAAATAGCCGTGTTGCCAGCGTAGAGAGCTAGTTTTGTGTTGGGAAATTTCGGAATATCCGAAGTGTATAGTACATACAATTTGGGAGAAAGAACCGTACCCTGGGGCACCCCCACTTTAATTAAGCGAGGTGCTGAGATATTACCCTCAACTTTTACCCCAAACTTACGGTCTTTAAAGTAAGAGTGGATAAGCGAAACGAGGTAGGTTGGAAGTTGATGTATTTTAAAAAGCTTATAAAGGAGACCCGCATGCCAAACAGTATCGAACGCCCTCTCCATATCTAGGAGCAAAAGGGCGGTATTCATTCGTCTGTTGAAATTATTAAATATATCTTGCGCTATTCTAGCTGCAAGGAGAACCGTATTGTGACCCTGGCGGAACCCAAATTGTTCCACAGGCATCAACGACAACCGATCTACCGCCCTGCTGATCCTATCAAGGGGAATCTTTTCGCACAGCTTGGCAAGCGTGTTGAGGAGGGAAATGGGCCTGTAGGATGCTGGTTCGGTCGGATTTTTGGACAGTTTTAATATGGGAATTATTATAGCATTTTTCCATTGACTGGGAAAATGTTGCAATAAAAGGATTGCGTTCACTATGTGCATAAATTGCACAATAGCTTTCCGCGGAAGGTTTTTCAGTAGACAATAGGGAATGGTATCAGGCCCAGGGGCTTTGTTGTTTGGGAGCCAACGAAGATACTTACGTATTTCTTTAGGGGTAGTTCTTAAGGAATTATATAAGGGTGGGGGAATGGGATATTTTTGCGACACAAAACTAGCTGCTTCCTGGGATATGTTTGTTTGTTCGGGAGTTATGTCAGCTAATTATCTGTGTACCCCTTCGAGAAAATCTGCAATGGCAACTGGTTTTTGTTCGCTCGTTATGAACGTCTCGCCGTTATGGTTGAGAGTAGGAATTTTCTCATATTTTTTTCGCAGTTTTCTCGTTAAGGTCCACAGCGAATTATCTTGTGCTGTCAAATTGTTGAGCTTTTCGGTCCAACAATTATTTTTGTATGTATGTATGTATATGAGTCCGTATAGTCTGAGTAAGTTCTCTAATTCTTCGTCTGTCGATGTCACGTCGTGTACGTTGCCAAATTTTCCGAATTCTATTTCTGAACTTGATCCGTTCAAGTATATCATCTGGCAACGCTCTTCTTTGGGTTTCATGACTACCCTAGTAGCTAAGCTATTTCGCACTTGCTGTATATTCGAAGTTAAAATATCCATTTCCCGCTCCCGCTCAGCGGGGGTGTTTATTTCACCTGGAATATTGGTTTGTGTGTTAAGTCTTCGTTTGTATGTTACCCAATATAGGTTCTTGTAAATGTATGTCTGTTCTCTGTGAGGCTGGCCCATCTCACCCCAGACCAACCCAATGGGCAAGTGATCTGAGCTCAAGTCGTTGTCTGCGGTGAGATCAGACAGATCCATTAAGCCCATATTTAAGCCTAAGTCGATGTAGGTTGCTGTTGCATTGTTTCTGGGATAGTGCGTAGGTATGTCTGTATGCAACAGTTGTATTTGGCCATTGTCCTGCACGTAATCGTGGATGACGCAACCATTCCGATTATTACGGTGGTTGTTCCAGTCACGATGACGTGCGTTGAAGTCTCCAAGCAGCAAGGAATGGGAATTTGGGGGGAAAAATGACGCTATATCATTTTGTAACAGGCGCATCCGGGGCGGGACATAACCACCACTTATCAAGACGCCATTTGCCAATTTTAGCGAAACATAGTCGATATGGGTTTGATTGTTATGTATTCTGACGTAGTCTATGTTTTGCTTGATGAGGATGGCTACCCCTCCCCCTCTGTTTAGCCCTACCCTGTCTTGCCTTTCGACAGAGTAATTTCGAATCCTCAGTCTGTCGACATTCCTAAGTTTTGTTTCCAAAATAATAAAAATGTCGACGGCTCAGATAGTCTATAATTTCACCCATTTTATTCGATACACCATCGGACTTCCACGAAAGAACAATGAATTTGAATAACAAAAAACGCCAACGTACTTGAACAAATTTAAGATATTTTAAATCCTATATTTATACAGGTGATTTTGTGCAAAGTATTGAAATGTATGAAATTTAGCGTTCTGATCAGCACAAGCCTCCAGGAGGTTGTTTAAGTGTTTTAATGCCTTTGTGGCTTCATTTAAATTAATTAGAGACCGAAATCTTTGCATCTCTGTGAAAAAGTCACTGACCTGTTCGACATCATCCTCGTCCTCCCCTCTCTGTGGTGGTCGTTGAAGCCGTCCTTCCCCAGTCCGCATTGGAGGGAAATTCCTATCATATTCTTCTCCTGTGGGGGTTAGGGGTGGTTCTTGCCTTGGTTGCTGCTGCTGCGTTGCCCCGGACTGGGGCCGTTGCGGGGTGGGGCCTACTCCCCTGAGCCCGGTGCTTCCACTGGTCCGGCCAGCCTGACCCCAAGCAGGGGTGTTGGGTGGTGGTGCAGGAACATATTTTTGTTGAACTTTTTCGGCTTTGGGCAGTTGGTTCTTTTTATATATATAGACCGGGCACTTTTCACTCAAGGACCTATGATCCCCTCCGCAATTTGCGCATTTACGGGGGGCGTTAGAATCGCATTCCCTTATAGTGTGCGGTCCTGCGCATCGGCTACATTTGATTTGACGCTTGCAATTGGCAGCTCCATGTCCCCATATTTGACATCTGGTACATTGTGTAATGTCCCTTTGATTTCTCCTCAGTTCCCAGTTTACTCTTATTGCAGTTAGAGTGCGCGGACTTTATTTTGTAGGATATTTAGGGAAATATCCGCAGGAAACACCATGAGGTAAAGGGGCCGGTAATTAGTCTGCATTGGATAGACGTTTTTGAGAGGTATGTTGATATCTTCCTTCAATTCAGTTTTAATCTCCTCAAGGTCGATTTCATGGTCTAACCCTCTGCAAACAAAGTCGTGGGTTTTATCGTCGGCGGCGGCGTATGTGTGGTACTCCCGGTTGTCCCCATCCAGAAGTCTTCTGTACATTCGCCAGTCGTTCATTTCGTCGAAATATATTACTGTATTATATTTCGTATATTTTATTGTAAACTTTCCTTTTACTGTGAGCCTTAGAGCAGCGACGCAGTCTTTATGCGGGATGTTTGGCAGTCCCACCGTTATTATTGGTGGCGGTTTATTTTTTCCGTTTAACGGTTTCGGTTTAATGATGGTTTCCGCCGTTTTCCTCCTAATTTCATTCCGGACAGCTTGTTCCGTGCGTTCGTGTTCACTGGGCGTATCCGAGTCCATATTGTGTTCATCTTCGGGACGAGGTTGTATGGAGTTAAATTTGTTTTTAAGGGGGAGCTCATAAACCCTTTTCTTGAAGCCTGTGATTTTTGCCGTCCTTGTGGGTGTTAAGAATCCATCAACTTGCTTGGAGCCGTCACCTGCTCTTGGTGGTGGAGGTGGTGGCATACTTCCTTGGTCTTCGTCACTAGTGTTGACCTTTCTGGGGGGCTGGTTTTCTTCGCTTTCACTACTAGTGTTTAATTGTCTTTTTTTTGGGAAGGTTTACGTGGGGCTTTTTAGTCGGGGGCTCGTCCAGCGCTACGAAATTTACTCCGTGCACGACGAGCAAGTATTCGAATATGACCGGCTTTATGGATTTTATGTCTCTTTCAACAGTTAATTTTACGATGTGATTCCGGCATATACTGCACTTTTTCGCGTATAGATCGGTTCTTGTTGAGGGCGAGTAGGTCCCCGACACTATATACACTAAACTAACACGTACAAAAAGCTTCCAATCCAACTAGAAAATCACCTAAATAAATACTTAAACTCTTAATTATTTAGGAACAAAATTTGAGAGCACCGTAAGATAACGTTGACACTGACGTATATGGACGAGAAGTGGTATTTTCAACGTGTTATGGCCGTTTCCCATACATCTTAGCTTGTTCATAGAATAAAAAAAAACACACACACATTCGCATTTATAATATTAGTTAGGATTCTTTAATAATACTTACTGGCAGCTTCGGAGTGCACAAATTCGACACGAAAATCTAATGCCACCAGGAATAACATCAACATATGGATACAGCTTATTTACCTAGTAATCGTGGGCCGACATCCTTTGATTTGGGATAATCAATCACCAACTTTTTCAAATTTTAAAAGAGGGCTATGACAATATTGTTTTAAACGTCTGGGCATCTGAATAATACTTTTGACAATTCGTTACATTTAAAATAATAATATGCTTTTTATCGTCTAAAATCCGTTTAAAAACGATTTTAAATGGCAAAATTGCATAAAAATCCGAAAATTCGGACTTTTTTAGGCCGATAGCCGTGGCTTCGGACGAATTTAGCGTGGATTTTGAAGCGAAAGTTCATTTTAAATTCAACCGTCCATTAAAAATAAACTGTGCTATGGATCCAAATACACTGCGAATATAATAATTAAAAAATAATACTTTTGACGGTTCATTTAATTTAAAATATGCTTTTTTATCCTCTAAAATCCTAACACTATTTTAAATGGCAAAATTGTATATAATAGCGCCCTAGCGGCTAGAATTGGTTTGCGCATTTCCGTCCCATTTGCCGAGATTTACCCTCATACCGCCGCGTAAGATGTTTACACATCAAAAAGTAGTCAATTTAATACAATACACACAGTATGCCCATAGATTGACTCAGAAAGAAGAAGAACTGTTTTATTTGTGCATTTTCGAAGAAAAGATTCGCTTTTACTTGTCCTAAAACGTCAAAAAATTATTAGTTTTCAGTGAAAACTATACTGGACACATAAAACATATTTTACATAACCTTATAAATAAAATTTCTTTTCCTCTGAAGTTACTTTTATTCTTGAGGTTTTTGTAATTTTTTTTTTGAAAATTAATGATATTTTAACGTTTCGGGACAACCAGAAGTTCCTATATTTGATTGATTGATGCATGACCGTGTATCGTTTAATTTAATATTAACGTTTAATTTAATATTAACGTGTGAAAAAATTGTCAAAATCTGTTAACCCATTTTTAGTTATATAGCATTAAAAAATGATTAGGTAGGTGTCTACCTACTTAAATGTTATGTTTGATTGGTTATCTAAGGTCAAATGACATGAATGTTAGTTCATAATAGGTTTGTTCTAGCAGCGATTTCAAACCAAAGCCAAGCCATCTGGAGTTTGCGCATTGCAATATAAGCAACACTTAAATCGCTATGCGCAAACTCCGGATGGTTTGGCTTTGGTTTGAAATCGCTGCTAGAACAAACCTAATATGATCTAAGCATGAATGCAAGGATTAGCAAAAATATCTAACCTTGGTAACGCATACATATTATATCTATATCGGGTGTTGTTCATCGAACTTATCAAAGGGTCAATTACTGTTTTCCCTAATTTTATTATTATTTTAAACAAAATACTATTAATTATAAGTCATGGAAGAGCATCAAAAAAAGCTTCGCTTAAATAATAAATCCAAGCTTTTTCCAGTAGACCAGGTGAAAGTAAACCGTTGAAATAATTTCGCAAACTTTTAGTTTGCGAGCCAGGTACATATTAATGGTTGATAATAAAAACACCGTAGAAATAATAATAAATAGAAGTAATTGTAATCAAAGCATTATCTCCACAAATTCAATTTATTAAGAGGGGAACCGGTTTCGACTGCTAATATGTTGCAGTCATCATCAGCCCATGACTAAAATCACAAGAACGTGTTAACAGAAAATATTACGACCAACCCAAACTTCAAATACAATAAGAATTAAATTTCTTCAACTTACATTCCATAGTAGGGTGGACGTCAACAATTAGTAAAAACTGATTACACAAAAACATAGATGTGTCAAAAAACTTCTTAAAAATCTTCACAAATAATAGACAAACAAGCAACAATAAGCATCAATACTGAACATATGGTATGCATCTGAACATTAATTGGTCACAATAGGCTATAAGAAATTTTATATGAGTTTTTGTACTAAAAGCTAATTTTCGCTTTAATTTAAATAAAGGTCGGATTTATGAACTCCAGTTAAATCCACAGACAAAATGTATGAGTTCTTTATACTCATAAATATTAACGTAAGTGTGTTTGTGCGTGCGGGTGGGGGTGTGTAGGGGTGTGTGTGTGCAAAGGTGAGTGTCCGCATCCGAATATATTTATATTAGTCATTCACTAAGTGTTATTCAAAGAAAACGCCGAATGTTGGAGTTGACACAAAGTTGGCCTGGCTATTGAGTGACACCTCGTTCGGACTCCTGAGATGTCTCTCTATCTCCAGGGCCTCAAGATTATTCAACATTGACCCCTTGCCCTGCAAGTGCAAGACATCAAAGTTCCTCCCAATATCAAAATCGTGACCAGACTCAAGAACATGCTTCGCAAATAAAGACTCATTAGAATTATTACGAATGCACCTTAGGTATTCTTTAAAACGAGTTTTAAAGTTTCTATAGGTTCTACCCACGTAAGAAGCGGAACATGAACATTTAAGCGTATATACACCACATTTTTCAAGTATATTAGTTTTATCTTTATTATTAATTAAGATACTACCCAAGGTATTAGTGTTTTTAAAACCGATGTTCACGTTATAACGTTTTAAGAAGTTGGTTACCCTATAAGTGATAGGGCCCATGAAAGTTAATGGAAAATATTGCTTCTCATTCTGTTCCAATTGTGTAGGAGGATAAATTTCGTGTATTAGACGAAGATTTTGTTTCCTCTTCAACATCCTATCAATAATATTAACATCATATCCATGATGTGCGGCTATTTGTTTTATAGTAGCACAACCGGGTACCCAATATAGTTTTTCATTTTAAAACATACCAGATAGCAAAAAAGCGTCGCACACTGTAAACTGTTTGATATGAACCTTATACAGTTAAAAAATAGAACTAGTTTTCTTTAAAAAAATAGTTACATTTATATAGAAAAAGTTTTATAAAACAATAAAAATATCCGGTTTTGCCCCATGGTTAGGGTAAAATCGGGTCAAAATTAAAAGCCTTGTGAAACTCTTCTCTAAACGAAAATTTTTATTTATTTATTACAAAAATCACAAATAAACGTATCATCATCGTCCTCAACATTACAACAAACCTCATGAGCCCACCTTTGGCATACAGTGCACCGGATCCAACCTTCATTAGATCTAGAATCAGCATAAAGTTCATTGCAAAATATGCAAGCTTCATTAGGATCATTTTCATCATCTTATTACGTCGTTTTTTGTTTACGTTTCCTGCTTCAAGAACTTTTCTTTTATGTGGCATTTTTATTTTCCCTCTGATCTTCGGTGGTGTCAAAGAAGTCTCCAGTTCCAACTTGTAAGGGGACGATGTCAATATGGCAGTTTTTCCTCTTCTCCTAATGTTTTTCTTAACCCTTTCTTTTTCTTGAGGAGGAGGAAGCATGCATTTTGGAGAAATTACAATTTGTTTCGATGTTGATGGCCGGGCGTCAATTTCCTTCGATGTTACAGAATTAGTGTCAATAATTGCTTTTGATGTTGATGATCGAGCTTCTATATCAATGGCTGTCTTAATAGATGCATTTACTACAGGCTTAGCTATTTCCTGCAGCGCAGGCACATCATCAATAGTCCTCTCGGTGGTGTCCGCAGGAGCATATAAGTGATCGGGAAACACATTCAGCGGAAATATTCCCGTTTTCTCAAATCCGTTGATAGCAGTTTTGATGACGGCTGCTTTTGAAAATGCAGCTCCATAGAGTTTTGCTATTTGATAAATAGTCGCGCTTCGTCCAGGATGAGCAATCAGCCATTTACGCACCTCCTGCTCGTAGTATGCACTCAGTGGAGCCATGAATGTAACGTCAAGTGGCTGCAGGCGATGAGTGCAGTGCGGGGGGGAAGCATAGGATTATGACATACTTTTTTCGGGCTAGGTTTATAAGTTCTAAACTCTTCGTATGTGATGCGTGCCCATCCAGAAGTAGTAGCACAGGTTTTTCTGGCGATGGATTAGAGAATTCGATAAACTTTTTAAACCAAATAATAAATGTTTCTTTTTGAATCAACCCGCTCTCATGATACACGGCAAATGAACCAGGGGGGGCGTCATCCATTAACAAGGGATTTTCCCGCTTCCTTGGTAAAATAAACATTGTTGGCATATAGTTGCCATCAGCACTCATACAAATTTCGGCTGTTACCAGCACTCCTCTTTCAGCCGAAGATAAACAACCCACCTGTTTCTTTCCACGAAGCGCCAGCACTTTAGAAACTTTATTGGGCACTGTCATAATGTCCGTTTCATCTACCTTATATATGTCGTTCGGTGAAAATTTAAATTTATCATAAACGGATTCTAACAGATCAAAAAAGTTTTGAACTGCTGTACGATTGAAGCCTTTTGCACGCGCCATGGATGTTTTTTCAGGCTTTCGTAGCGAAACAGTCTTATTCCTACTAAGAAAACCATAAAGCCAATCCTTACCGGCCCTTTTTTTCTCCCTGTTGAATGTGTGCTGAATGTGATTATTTTCAGCCAGTTCAAATGCAAACTCGCGAAGATGGGTTAAGGTTAGGCCAAATAACCTTTGTTCTAGGAGCAGTATGTGCTCCACTATTTATTTTTCTTGTACATCGGAAAAAACAGTTTTAAAACGACCTAATCTTTTTCTAGCAGCTTCCATAGGAGATAGGTCTGCTTGACGAGCTTTCTTTATCCTATCCTCCAGGGTTGATTGAGGAATATTGAATGCATCAGATGCTCTCTTATAGCCCATTCGTCCCTCAAGAACTTCTTTAATAGCCCCAGCCATGCTTTCCTCAGACCAGCTCTGCCTCTTAGTTTTCCTCTGATAATTACGTGGCATATCGGCATCTGAAAATTAAAGTCTTGCTTATGACAACATAATTTAATAGACATTAATAACTCTATATAACAGTATCGCGGCATAACCGGGTACCCCCGGTTTTACCCTATACTTGTTTCCCGGTTTTACCCCAACGACACATAAATTAATAAATATGGTTAATCTCCACTAAAATGGAATATATCAAAACGATGTTTACTTTAAAATACTGTATAAAAGCCAACTAATGCAATGATCTACTTACCGAAATTAATTATGTAGCCAGAAGATGCACAAAACGATTAAAACACGAACAAAAATTGGTATTGTTTCGCAAGAAATCTTTGAAATTGATCTACGTTAAAACTAACATGCGTACGTCTCCGCCGTTCGTTTGCAACTGCCATGTGAACACTCTAGAAAGAGTAAGGTGCGTTTTCAGTGGCTAGCTGATCGTTTCACGGATTTATAAAGGTACCCGGTTTGACCCGCCTACTCGGTTTTACCAGACTTTCCCCTATTTATTTCTTTTAAAAAATTCTCTTTTGAAAGTGGTATGTTTAAAGCTCTATTTAGAAATGAATTGAAAGCAGCCATTTTATGGTTATGAGGATGGAAAGAATCATTTCCAATAATCGAACCAGTATGGGACCGCTTTCTATATATATCGAATTCATGTTTTGTATCTTTCAGAGAAATCTTAACATCTAAAAAGTTAATTGTATTATCATGGCCTATCTCCAGAGTAAATTTAATTTTATTATGGACTGAGTTGATATATTCAACAAAACCATCCAAAGTTGCCATGTCACCAGTCCAGAGTATCAAAATATCATTCACGTACCTAAAGTAATACCCTATGAATTGTTTAAAAAGAGAGTTTTTCATAATAGATTTGTTTTCAAAATTGTGCATGAACAAATCAGCCAAAATTGGTGACAAGGGGAACCCCATAGCCAAACCATCCTCTAAGCTATAAGTTAGATCTTGAAAATTACAAAAATTCTGCTGAAGACAAATCTCAAAGAGTGCATATGCTTCGTTGGCTATCTCAGTTGAAACTCCGGAATCAGCCAGGACATCTCTTATCAACTCCAACACCTCTGGTACCGGAATATTCACTGAAAAAAAATCCGTTCGTAATATTAATAAGTGCCGTTGATTGACCCAAAATTCATTGACATAATTAAGTTTTCATTGGTA
The DNA here is from genome assembly GCA_016904865.1 of Pissodes strobi. Taxonomy (NCBI): domain Eukaryota; kingdom Metazoa; phylum Arthropoda; class Insecta; order Coleoptera; family Curculionidae; genus Pissodes; species Pissodes strobi. The sequence goes on along the minus strand of MU189050.1, from coordinate 25,320 downwards.
TTGGTCGGGATAAACAATGTCTTGTATTATTGCTTAAAACCATAAAGAAGGGTGTGGTATTTTAATTAACCACTTTTAATAGACAGTATAACATAGGGTGGTGAGAGAAATTGAAACATGTATTCGGTATTGATATAATTTAATAATGCAGGTGTAAATTGCATTTAAATATAATGGAGATAAATAAACAGTGTTTTTTATGTTAAATAGAAAATATATATGTACAATTCTTAGACTAAAACTTTCAATCACTCATCATTCGTTCAAGTATAAAACTAAAATTACAAAAGGTTTCTTAAAATTAGAAATGTCTACTGAAGAGTCTTGATTGGTTAATTTAAAAATTAGTTTTTATCTTTCTTATTTTTATACTTCGTTCTCCAACTTAGCAACTTTCACACAGCATACCTTTCCACTTGGACTGCTTTACCTGCCTTGCTTTACAGGAATTCGACCAGGAATGGCAGTCTGCCTTCCGCCATTTTATGTTCCAATTTCCAACGGGAACGGGGATGCTATCGTTTCTAACTTCGAAGACTTGCTTTAAAAAAGCTCGACAGGAGGTCTTTGTCCAACCTTGGACAAAGATAACTGAGGTGCACGAAATATTTTCTAATATTCGTGCATACAAGAGAAATTGGCCCAAAAAGGAATTTGACCTTTGGCCGGAGAACAGCACGTTTTACTGCTATTTAAGCGAACGTCTTAACTGAACTGCGAGGCTAGAGAGCAGCTGGACTGATCTAGTACATTTTAGTAGATGTAAGACACTTTCAAACTAATTAATTGCCTCAAACAGAGCTAGGACAGGGCTAGATGTTTTTGGCGCGGAAACTAGGAGAGCTGTGACTAGGACAGATCCTACGCGAATGAGTGTTTGCTACGCACTAACTTGAATAATTTCTTTCGTCGAGGGGCTACTGGCGCCACGATCAAATAAAGAGTGGGGATTTGGCGCTTTGCCAAATTCATTTGAAATTACAAGGGTAGAAGCTGTTTTCTTTCTTTATTTGACAGACTGATTCTGACGGAGACAAAAATACATTAACTTTAAAACGATTACAAACGTTTTTCATTACTAGTGAAAGTTAAGTAATCTCTTATATTGACAGCACTGCTGTACAGGTTCGAGCTAAGGGATCATCCGTCTAGGGTTGGACTAAGCCATGCTACAAAATGGAAAATACAGGTAGATATGAATGAGAATATTCCTGCTCACAGTCATAAAATAGTTTACCCGAAGATTTTCTTCACACCATCAACTGTCACAGCAAGCGCATGCAAATGCTATTCAATATTTTTTATAGATCTTCCTTTCTTAATTATTATCCCTCTATAAGTATTTTTAGAAATTTAAATAAATATTAATTTTGCGGCTCCCGAAATGACCGGGAAACCCAGTCACCAGACAGTAGTTGCACACAGCCACAAACAAATTAGTTGTTTGTGACATTGTGACACAGCTGCAGTCGGCTCCTAACTCGCGGATCGCGACAACCCTTCCATGAATTTGTTTCTTCCACCGCAAACAAATAATTAGCTACGCGCTATCCACGCATCCTATTTGAATCGAACGATATCGGCCACAGTGCAGAAACGGCGATCGGCTGCTGGGAGTAAATTTGCAAGGAAAATTAAATTCACGTCGCTCGCTACGTGTAGTGCCATCTCTTTAAGTATGATAGAGATTCGGCGTTCGCCAAATCACCGTTTCATTTCTTGCCATTCTGACCAGGCGTCTGTTGCGTAGCTATATTGTTTGTGCCATAGACAAATAATAAACTCCAAAATAAATAAAATTTAAATTTGCACTTAGTATTCTAATGTCACAAAATTAGGTAAGTACATAGGGGTTTCTCGCCCATTACTATAATTGAGTTTATAAAAGACACAATACCTTAAAACATACTTACTCTCCATCTTTATCGTTTAACCCGTAATCTGCTATTCAACCGCACACCACCTAATAGATATGACTACACAACTGTACACCGCGGAGAGGCACCCGAGCAGAGGTTTCCCCTACAACGGTATGTTATTTCGAAGGAAGACTACCGTCGACCCAGGGATGATCTCGGCAGAGAAGGTCGTCCGGGTAGGGGTCATATCTGGGTTACCACTGGAGCTTGGCTGGGGTTGGCCATTCATTTCCAATGGATGGGGCACGAAATGTGGGTCCGGAGACATCTTCCAATTGGTAGTGAGCCTTTTGCGGAGGAAGTTAATCCTGCTAGCTGGTAATCTTACCCTTGTCGCGGCGCCCGAGATAGAATGGTAGCCATCATGTCGACACTGGTTGTATACGGTCGGATGTCGGCGATTAAACTGAAGAGTCCTAAAAGGGGTGGTGGTAGTGATTCCGACGGACGCCCCTAGGAGATGCAGATCAGCGAGCGGGCTTGACAAAAGCTACATACGCATATGGGAATTCCTGATAACCAGAGGAGGTTCGAATATTAACTGGATTTAAACATGGCCTTTGGAACCGGAAGGCACATCGCACAAGCACATGGGCATTTGCGGGAC